>VOQJ01005663.1:81114-92104 GCA_015052665.1 Apistogramma diplotaenia
CGTCCTCTAGCCTGTACTTTAAAAAAAATGACACCTCATTATAGTTCGGACATCACCTCGACTCAACCCTTGGCCCCAGGCATTGCCATTGGTTGGCTGCACACCACGCAGTGAGTATTACACGTCTGCTCAAACTCACCTCGTGTGCTCGGGCAGCAGTTGTAAGTAGCTGGCAACTTAAACTAAATATTGTCGAGGTATACAGACCTTTTCTAAATCTGAATATTCATGTTCATATCCACAAGTATATATGAGGAATCGGCATGCGGTAAATCTCTTCATGTTCAGACCAGAAAACTAAGCAGGGTGCTCTAAGCAGGATTTGGTTGGGCAAACAACCTCTGTGAAATGAAATCTGTTTGGACAAATGCGAGACATCGTGCTTGATTGTGTACAGCTCCTGGTGGCAGAGCCAAGGGAAATGGCAAAATTACTTGTGCAATCCCTTTTGTAAATGTTCCGACAGTCTATCCTTGTGTTGCTGCACACACTTCCTCAACTTTTTTTTTGTGTTTTATATCACTGGTCTTTTTTGTGTTATCTTGGTACTGAACCACATCAACGCATGCATGTGTGTGTTTGTGTTAGTTTCTCTCTATTTCTCTGTTTTCTTGTGTCACTGTGGATTGTTGATTTACTTTTCCGAATTTATGAGTCGGCTCAGTCTTGTGCTCTTGCAGACCACACATGAAGAGGCATGTAGAAAAAAAATACAAGAATACAAGAACACACTATGTTTTGACCCTAGGTTGAAGCTATTACTGCCTTGCTTTTCCCATTCCATCCCATTATCAAAACTGTACAACTCAAACAGAAAATGTTTAGATAAAATAAAGCAAAGAAGTTCAAGAACAGCTTATTGCTGAAGGCCAATATCAGTATGTCCTTTTCACAGAGATCATCCCATCAGTCATATTTAGCACGACAATTACAGGAATTCTTTTGATTGGGCCTTGAAAACAGCTAGAAGCAACAGCAGCATAGGCTGAGAATCAATGCGTCTTCACTTTTTACCACCTTTATTCAGCCAGTAAAGCAAAATAAAATATATACTGAATGTATACTTGATCATAAAATACTTTACTGTACAACAAATAATACTGCCTCCTAGTTGAAATACCTTCAGCAGCCAGTTAAGCTACAGAATCCTTCTCCGTCTGTACTTGACCTGTAAACACTTGGATATGAACCATCATCACTTTAGAAGCCTGAATGAAATGTTGTCCTTATTACCAGATAAATTATTGCCAAAAATATGATTTGTGAAGTGACGGTTACCTTGAACTTTGACCATTCAGATCTGTTAATACTTTTGTCCAAATGAATAAATTCACAGATATTCCCTCGAGGCGTTATCAAAGTATGCTCTACTTTATTGGATAGTTTTTGCATGCAGTATTAAACAAGACTTGAAAGTACAGATAGAGGATGGCAACTGTGAGGAATGATCCCCCACCCCCCATTCTTCTTTATGAAACCAGTCACTCTTGCATTTAAAAAAAAAAAAACAATTGCTGGTTTAATTTGTTGTGTGAGTTAAGAGTTTTAATGGGTGACTCAGCACCCAAACTAGTGCATTAAGACACAAAAGCAACAAACTTGGCCAACGTTTGTTGTTTTGTTGGATAAAAAATTGTTTTTTATGTCAATGGAGTCTGATAGCTTTGAAGAGAACGATTACCGTGTTAACGGGAAGCTGTCTTTGTTTCCAAACATGCAATTTTAACCAAAACTGTAACTGTTAACTGTTGGGCCAATGTTGGGTCTCCATTCTTCATCGGGAGAATTTGAGAGCAGGTGTAAAGTTCTGAGTGAAAGCGGGGAGAGTGCAAAAACACTTTGGTTCATGCAACCACATCAGGCACAAGCACTGCTTGCCAACACCAAGAAATACCAAGATTTCTTAATAGCTGCTGACACTTTCTTGCCCTCCTTCGTTTTGCTTCTCTGTACTATTATTACCTCTTCTCTCCCATCACAGACAATGAAAATAGATGGTTTGGGTCACAAAAAATGACTTGTGTGCAGAAGAGAACAGCCTGTCTTACTTGCCACAAATCCACACATGCACATGCTTGTGACTGTGTGCATGCAGTAGTTAAAGACAAAGCATCTTTTGCAATTATCCTATGCAATTGGTGCAGACCTGATGTTTTCTGTGCAAGACTCTAGGAGGCTTTTCAAATCCATGGCCTTGCGATTGAATTAACTTTCGTCATAAGTCTGTGTTTATACACTGCAGCAGGATGCGATGTAGGTGAACCATGTACTGTATGCATATTCAATCAAAACTAGTTGTCTCCTTGGTGGGCTTTGTTCAGCCTGTGTTTGCAGTATGTGCTGTGCGTCCAAGCATGTAATTCTCCACTCAGGGTAGCTGCCAAAGGTTTTGCACGCTACCTTAACTCCTGCAGTGGCAGAGTGTCACAACACTGCATTTATGTTGATGTGCCATCTCTCAACTCTGCAGTGGAAATTTACATAGACTTCAGAAAACGCAGGGGTGCTTTAGAAAAATAGACTATTTTAAAAGAACACATTTTCCCTCATTGATAAATCATAACAAAAATGTGTCAACCATAAAGGGTGATCTTTGATCTAACCAAGGTAATGACGGAAGGCTGACTCCAACCACAGAGAGAAGAAATATATATCTTTCAAACTATATGCAGTTAAAGGAAATTACCTTCATGACTAATGACCTATTATACCTGTTATGAACAGATGAACTTTGAATAAATAGCCACTTTAGGTGGTTGACATTTGACTTTTTCCTTTCATTTTTTTAATGAATAAAGGTCCTGTCTGCTTTTAAGACAAGCGCAAATCATGTGAAGACGGCACACGAGGCAAAGTAGCTGTAAAATGATGTTTTTGACTCTAATCAGAGCAACGGTTGTTCACACAATTACACAAACAACTGTTGATAAGCAAAGGTTTAAGTGGGCCTTTCTCCATAGTTATTTTGTGTTATGTTACCGACTCACTGCAGTGTTGGAAATAACACTATTTGGGGGGCTTTTTAAGAATAACTGCTAACCAGGAACAAATCAACATTCAAAAACTGGCTTAAAAAAAAGGCTAAAATTTAATGCAGCCAACTGAAACTACAGTCATGCATGTTGGAATTAGTTATACACTTGACTCTGAGACTAATATTAATTAGTCTCAGAGTCAGGTACTATTAGTAACTATTAGAAAATAATATTCAATACAAAAGGTCATAAAATGAAGTGCCTTCACTTCATCATTTAGGAGTTTTCCCCATAAATAAAACCTTACTCCAAGTATACTTCTCAGCTTGTACTGTAACACCCCGTTACTGATTTTTGGGTTTTGAATCAATAAACACATTTAATGTTCTCAAAGTGACTGACAGGCTTGGTGCTGCAACTGCTGGCAGCTTAGTGGAGCTAAAAACATGAACTGAGATTTCATTTTGCACAAGTTACACATTTTATAGCCGATAAAACATGCTTTTTGGAGTTATCCTATTTTCAAAGATGCAGAACTAGCCATAGAACCACAAGAATTGTACATAAAGAAATGATCAAACAGCAAAAACAGAAGTGTGCTTCGTAATTTCATCATCTCTTCCCACTACTTCCTCATATTCATCAAAATATTTTAAGGTAGATGTCATATGTGTTATTATAAAAAGGGAAACTATACTAAACTATATGAGATATCCTTGCTCTGATATAGCAAGGATATCTTATGGTGATGCTGCTGCATGTGTCAGGTTTGTTATACAGCAGAGCCATTGCGGCTGTCCTTCAGTGATGCTGACGGAGGATATAAATTCATTACTCCCTGAAGCAGACAACCCATCATTCAAGACAGGGTTCGTGCATTCGTATATGGCACAAATTTGCATGTGCAAGTGTGCAAAACATCTCCGCGTGAGTGAAGAATGTGTGCAGCACAGTGCGAGTTTACTCTACCCAGGCTGATGTGTGTATGTCAGAAATGGTGAAGGTCAACCAGATAGGTGGGGTCAACCAACTCTTACCCAACAGCAGCTGTAACAGAAGCTGGCAGGAATATTGATTGACAGCCTTTAGAGCAGACAGTTGCACTTGGCATGTCAGTGGCATAAAATGTAAGACTTCCAGTCAAGGAACCATGATCACCACCCTGCATTTATCACACTACAGTATATGCTGTTTTCAAGACCATGAGCTCACACACAGTACTTGTCAATATTGATCTGAAGGGGCTTCAATAAATGTGCGTGTGTGTGTTTGCAAAGCATGCGTGTTTCCATCTGTTCTACGTTCCCCCCTTTCACACACATGCCTGAACATCTACGCCAAAAAATTTAATCCAAGTGGACGCCATTATCACCAAAGGATAAGAAAAAATGAAAAAAAAGAAGACTGCAAGATTACAGCCACATCAGCGGCCCCGGTTAGGCTGTTGTTGGGAACAGTGATGCTTTTCAGTAAATGTCTACATGCTAAAATTTCACAGTGACAAGACAAACATCTCATTGGTACAGTAATGCTTAGCCAGTGTTTTAGCCATGTCAGTGTTTAGAATGAAGACAAGCGCGAGAAAAAGAGGATTGGCAAATTTCTAACATCTGTGGAAACACTGTCAGATCACAATAATATCACAGGTGCTTTGTGTACTGGACATCATGAATATAGTCACCAAATTTCATGGTCAAAATCAGAAATTGATATCTCAAAGTGGCATTAGCAGAAAAGACTGAAAAATAATTGCACGGGAACATCCATTTTCAAATCTGGCACCAATTCATCAGCTTGATGTGAGATGTTCCACTGAATAAATGACATGTTTGACACACTGGTGGTACTGAGAGAAATATCAGGGAATAAACAAAATTATTATGGTCCAGTAGTTGTTAAATATTTCAATCAGGACAAGAAATCAGGTGTTAAGTTGCAGCGCCATCTCTAAAGCCGTACCACTGGTATGGCACTTGGATACAACTTAGATATAGAGACAGGCACACAAAAATGTACAGTTTCAGAATAATTTAGAAAGGGATTGAATCTCTCACTAGAAAGTGGTTACTGTCTCTTTAAAAACATTGAGGTGGGGGTGATGTGTACTGTTTTTTGCTGTTGTCATTTTTTACTCTTCTCCCCTGATGATTTATACCTAGCAAAGGTTTAGGGGATAACTCTTTAAATGCCCTTAAATTGGCCCTTCCTCATCTGCCCAGTGAAGTTATTCAATAGCCACCCAATATGGCAGGGACAAATGACAGCCATTAAGGCGCAAAGCTTCCAGTTGCTCTTTGGTCTGAGCTCCTCACCTACTGATTATACTGAGCATTCATCAGCAGGAAGATGAAACTCACTGAGAAGATTCAGAAGTCCAGCCATTGTCTCTAAAAAGATCATTATTTTCTTATTATGGCTACCAGAGCACTATTATAATCTTTGAACCCACACATTTCACTTCAGGACCCACATTATACTTGATGCATTACAAGAATCAGGAACACACATGCGAAAAAATTTCTGAATTTTTAGCTGATATTTTTTTTTACATTTTAAAATAAATTTAATTAAAACCTCAGATTTTCACACAAAATTCTAACAACAGGGAAAATAATAAAGCTAAAAAAAAAATTTTAACTGCAATACTGGACTTGCTCATTGAGGAAGAAGATCTACACATTACCAGTAACTGCTGATCTTTTTCTCCAAACTGAGCCCTTTATATTTGAGAAAAACTTTGGTTTCACCTATCTAAGAAAATCATTGTTCTGACAACCTTTCATATGATCCATATCGTGTGCAGCAGTGGGGTTTTTTTTGTTTGTTTTTTGAGCCCTCAAAGCACTTTATGCACCATGCCTCATTCACGCATTCACACAATTCATACAAGCACCTCTTTCTACACCTGACTGCTTTCTATCTAACATTCACACACATTCACACTCCAACGGCTGCATCAGAGAGCAACGTGGGGTTCGGTATCTTGCCCAAGGATACTTTGGCATGCAGACTGGAGCAGCCATGATCAAACCACCAATCTTCCAATTAGTAGATGAGCCGCTCTACCTCCTGAGCTACAGCCACCCCACCCATTAAAATCAGATAATGTTTTGGGTTATATTTTGGGAGACTTTTTTTTTTCTGCAACTTCAAGTTAAAGAAGTGTTACTTGCCATTCAGGGCTTGAGAGGGTTCAAAGAGATTTGAAGAGGTCAAATAGAGAAAGAAAACTCAGACTCAAAGACATTGTGGTATTTCCCAAAATGCCATTGTTTCTGGTGCTAACTACAGTGAAAAATGTGAGGGGAAAGTTGTATGAAACGGGCAAAGAAAAGATGGGTTTTTAATTTGTTGCCACCTCTTCATGTAAGGCAACAAAAGAGAGAGATACAGATGAGGAAATTGAATTGAACATCTGAGTTGAACAGAGCAGAGGGTGGTAAGAATTGGTAGGAAAAAAGTCAAGGGGTATAATAAGCAGATTAATAGAAGTGGGTAGAATTGTAAAACTCATCATCATTGCTCTTTTTATGTCTCTACCAAAGTTTGTGTTTCATGCATGAGCAGATTTACAGTACCAAGATTTACAGTTCTTATAATGACTGGTTTGATTATGAAATACCACATAACATGAAGCAGGAGAACTGTCAGATGGGTTTAGATTCAACATAGCCTAACTGCTATTACATGCCATCCATAAAATTTTATTTGCTTTCTTGGTATCCAAGACAACAATACAAATAAGGAAATATTCTGCTACTGTGCAAGCCGACCATGTGTGTCTTTAATATACAGAGCTTCCAATGAGCCATTACCCATTTCACAGCATAATATTTATCCATTCTTTGAGGTTCAGTCTGATTTCCTACAACATGTAAAGCCTGTGAATGCTTAATCACTCTGTGCTTTCAAATGCAAAAATTTTGCCGTCTTAAACAAATAAAAACAAGATTTTCTCTCTGACTCTTAATTACATTTTCCAAAGCAAGTTTGAAGTATCTTTTATTTATATTTCATAAAATAGATCATGGAAATCAAGAACCATCTGTATCACAGACAAAATGGTTTCAGAAATCTGAAAAACCTCATTTTTTTTCTTTAGACGACAGCAAATGTAACCATGTCTGTAAAATCCACTCAGAGTCTTTTGAGTTATGCATACTTGTGTGTGTGTGGAGCTGAAATACAAGGGCAGATGATAAAACTGCTTTTAAATAGTGAAAAAGCTGCTAATTCAATGGGCCCTCACCAGTGCCAGCCTGTGTCATGCCTTGTGAGCACACACCGATTCCTTAAGGCAAAGTTCAGAATGAGTCCTCAGTTTCAAGTGATATTTTTAAATAGGTGAGATCCATGTGTACATGTTGATCTGCCTATCTGGATTAGCCTATAATTCAGGTTTGGCAAAGTGATAACAGGCATGTCCTATCCACAAAGAGAAAGAATGAGGAAGGAGTGACTGTGAAACTGCTTCTTGGTCAATTGTCCAATAACTTCTGAGTCTCTGAAAATGGATTACTGTGTATAAAAATGGCTGCAATTCCTAAACAGTTGATATATAATTTTGTTAAATACCTTGACTGAGCTACAGTAAGTCCTCTGGGACTTCCACAAACAGACGGACTGTTGATGGCTAAACAAGTGGACATAGTATTGGTGGACAAGCAGAGGAAGGATATCATAGTAAAAGATGCAGCAATACCAAGTGACAGCAACATCAGCAATACATACCAACAATAAATACCAAGGTCTGAGAGAATTACTAGAGAGGGTGTGGAAGGAGAAGGTAACAGGGGTGACTGTGGTAAGTGGAACACTCAGGGCAGTGACCCCGAAACCGGGAGAGTGGCTCCAGCAGATTCCAGGAACGACATCCAGGATCTCTGTAGAGAAGGGTGCCGTCCTGAGAACAACTAAGATACTGCACAGGATCCTCCATTTTTAAACGTTCTCATTAACCAAGTATGGTGAGTGCATCAATAACACATAGCTAAAATGTCTAAGCAGCATCTGCTGGGGAGCCACATCAGTGCAAAGGTCAAAGTAAAGTGATGACTGTGATGAATCAACTAAGAAATAAAAACACACCAAGACTGCAGTGTCACACATGAGGTCGCAGATTTCACTAATGGCCTGTTAGACACACAAGGTTTAGCTATGAGTTTTGACCACTCAGTGATGCTGCAAATTACATCCCAATAGCTTTTGGATAATCAGAAAGTACTACAGCCAGGGACATCTGGGGCCGGTAACTATGGCGCAGGAGCTAAAAAAAGAACCCCAATTGAACAAAATCTCCTGAGAGACAAAGTGAACACAGAATCTCTAATTACAGCATTCATAACACACCGAGCTCATTTATCTTATTGTGTGTAGTCCTACTCTTGCACCTGCATTATCACTAAAATATTATCAATGGGTCTGTATCATTCATCAGCTCCAAATCACTGTTTTTGAGGTGAGGGATATTGTGAGGATTTACAAAAGATATCTACAAGGCTCATTTATGATGCCTTGTAAAACATTAATGTCCTCATTCAAATCTAACCAGCAAGACTTCAGCAGTGAAGCCTCTATTGCATATAACATACTGAATAGAGTGTGTGAAACCGTGTCTTCTATTGTTTCAGTATATAACACTTCTATTCCAGACACCCAGGCATACATGGCATTTAAATACTACAATGGGCTTGTTAAAGTATATTGGTAATAAACACAAGTGAGTGCAAGTTATGACAGGTGGACAAAGGTGAAGGTTGTGCATTTAGGTGTGACTGTGCATGTGTTTCCGACGTAAACATCTGTGGAGTCTGCACCACATCTCATCAGTATTCGGAATGAGTGTATCCTGTTTCCATCAGACGCCTCGTCCCCACCCCAGGCTCTCATCTCAGCGATGCAAGGCATGTGTGTCCATGCCCACAGGCATGCTCAGACATGTATATGCTTAAAAGTCAGCTCTGAGATAAGTACGAGAAGTTGCAATACAACTGCACACAATGAGCAAGCACACAAGTTAGATGTCGTACGTACTGGAGGAGAGAGCTAGCCAGATGTGGTCAGTGCTTTGATCACACTGCTCTGGTCGAGGTGTGGTTCAGGGTTTCCATTGCTGTTTTATACAATTCTATTATATGAACAGTACAACTATAAAGCTATTGTAAAATGGCGAATAATAATTTGGTAATGCACGAGAACCTGATCACAAACAAGCCATTTTCATTTAGTGAGCAATGCAGGAGCAGACAAATCCTTTCATCCATCGACTTGCAGCGTTAGCCCTGTGACAGCTCCAGCATCCTGGAGCCAGCCTGTTATACAAACACTCTCAGCAACTCCAATGTTGCTGTGTCACTCCTACCTACAACCTGTACCCAAAAATAGCACTAAATCTACTTTCTATCAAAGCTACTTATAGCTAGGTAGAATGTTATAGAGAAACTGTACATTTTGAAAATATAACACTCCCATCTCACATTCTCACATGCTCCCTCACTACACATTATTGGGAGTCGCTGCAGGACAACATTGTAAAACTCAAACCCAGCAAGTTGAAAGCAACATATTTAGTTTACTCTTTTAGTTTTACTTTTTTTTATAATGACATACATCTAAAACATGACACCGCTCTCTCATTTTGAGTTTGACAATTATCCCGGCTATATTCTTAGCCAGTGTTGCGTTGTCATAAAAGACATCTCAGTGTCTGCATTAAAAATGACATAATTGGCCAAATGATACTTAATGGCAACCATCAAACACTCCTTTAGTGTTTGAGCTGAGAGGGTTTCTTTTTGGTCTTGTGTCTTTGTTACAAACACTCACCCCTTTCATCTACCCACCACCACAAGACTCTGAGCTTAAAAGGCGGCAATTTTTTTGCAAATGCCAAATTGTGTTTTCAGATCAATAAACAAACAGTCTCAAGACAATGAGTGGGTAAGATTGTCTGTGAAGCTTTTGGTATGTTAATGTGACAAAATGATTTCACACAATAGTGTCTATTGTGTTCTCACACTCAGACTGTTCAGAACAGTCAGGTGTTTTGTACCTTTAGCCGGTGCTTATAATTGCTCTTCTTGATTGAATTTAAAACCATTAGGTCGTATCAGCTGATGGTAACGTTAACTCCACAATTTCACTTAATGACAGTTTGACACTAAAGTTTGCCATTATGAGGATTGCCTCTTCAGCAAAATGTTGGGGAAACAGGTCGGAACACACCACAAGCTGTGCTCCACACTCTGAGTGTTCCTCTACATGCAGCAGCCACATCAGCTACAGAGATTTTCTACAGTGAAATTTAATTTCAACAGTCAGAATATACAACTAAATATGAGAACAATGATTTAAGTGGATCAACTTCCAGTTTTAATCACAACATTCAGCTTTTGATGCAAGCAGCCAATGGAGAAGACGGCAGGTCGCTGTCATTAAGCTACTGCTATTCCAGCGTATAAACACTGTGAAATCTAATTTTAGTAAATAAAGCTAATTAAGCCTTTGATTTCTTGCATATTTACTTTGAGGATCTTTGAGGTTCAATTACATTCTTTGTCAGGCAGAATCATTTTCAGCAACAGGTGTATAAAGTCAAGCATCTAGGCGTGCAGACTGCTTCAGCAAACATTTGTGACACTGTGTATCGTTCTCGTGAGCTCAGTGAATTCCGGCATAGTCCCGTGATAGCATGCCACCTGTGCAACAAGTCCAGTTGTGAAATATTCCACAGTGGTATTTAGCGGTATTATAACAAAGTGGAAGTGATTGGGAACAAAAGCAACTCAGACAGGAAGCGGTAGGCCACGTAAAAATCACGGAGCAGAGTCACCGGATGCTGATTGCACAGCGCGCAGATGTCGGCAACTTTCTGCAGAGTTGATCATGACAAACCTCCAAACTCTGTGATCTTTAGTCTGTTTTATTCTGAAGGTTTTCACTGAGAGGTTTTTTCATTCTCATCATTCACAGCTGAGTCCCCCCCCCCCCACTCATCACTTTATTTTCTTTTTTAT
>VOQJ01005663.1:108629-120876 GCA_015052665.1 Apistogramma diplotaenia
TGCAGCTCTTCTTTAGAACCTTTCATGAGTTCAAATCCCAAAGTTTTAAAAAAAAAATCACTGGGTCAGAGTCACAGATCCAGATCCAGAAATCCAAAAGTCTGGATTTTGTGACGCCCGCAAATGTTAGACTCACTCATATTCAATTATTTGACCCATTTCTCTTTCACAAGAAGTGGAGGCCTGCGATTTTACTGGAAGTCTCAAAGCGAGTTGAAAAGTGGACAATGCAGTGATAAAGCATAGCCTCGGGGCCAGAACACTGCCAAACCAAGGCTCCTCCGTAGCCAGTTGGTACTTACTGTGCTTTGGCTGCTGAAAGAACAGCTCTAGAAGAAGGCGAGAGAGGGAGAATGATAGATGTGAGAAACACTGATTTTCTATTCTGTGTGAGGTATGCTGCCTGTGTGCGTGCATCTCCTGCAAATTTTTGTGCTTTTTCACAGCTTCTTTTAAGTAGCACACTGCAGGCAAACACAAATATCCCTGAGGCTGAAGTGGAGGAAGGGCTTGAAAATGGCACAGAGAGAATCGATTAGGACGCATGCACACACCCATAAACGCCAGATATTCCCTGGTTGGTACATGCGTGCACCTACTTTTACACACACACATGCCTGAATATATGTTATACAAGAACTACCCAATGTTCCCTTGCTCTTCACTACTTACCCTCTTCCATTTAACATTCAGAGTTTCACATTTTGTGGCACTTTCACCGTTTTGTCAACCCGCACCCGTTTCTCCATATATCAAGCCGCCTATCTTACCATGATTTTCCACAACACGTGAGACTTCCTTGTTCTTTCACTCTTCCCTCTTCTGACTTTGATGAATTATTCTCTCTCCCTGAAGAGTCCAATTATATCTGACGGAATAGATTCTATGCCACTGATGTTTACCAAGCTAACTAGACATTGCCAGGACAGCGCTGCTGGTTACAACCTAGCCGTCACTGAAAGTATGAAACGTTAAAGTGGGGTCTTAGCTGCCAGTGGCAAAAGGAAACATGACAATGTGAGCCAAACTGTTGACAAAATGTCACTTAAGTGGAACAGTGAAATATTATTTTAAAATAGCTTCAGTGTTTCATGTTGAAGCCAGTCTGTAGGTAAATTCTTCTAAGACATTTTGACATGTTGCAGAAGGTATAAATGTTGAGCTTTTTTCTTTACTAACTTGCCTCCAAAACTGGGAGAACCATAAACGGATAAATAAGACAACTCTGGCTGTGTATGGCAAAGAAAAGAAAGATTTGATTTAATCTGTTGCCAAGCTGCACTTTCCATGTTTGTACGGCTGTTTTTCAGTGCACTTTGTGTTTTTTATATCATGTTGGATAGAAGTAGTTCTTAAATTATACCCTGAATTGCACTTGTGATGAAATTATTTCTTTTTAAGAGATCCTGGCAAGATGCGCACATCAGTGTCGGCTTGCTGACAGCTGGGTGCAGGTGGTCAGAGCTCAGCAGTGTTTGATTAGAATTTCTACATAATGATTGGATACCGACCGCTTGCATACAGAAAGATAGTCAAGTAGATAGAGACACAAACACTTATTTTTCTACTCTTGTGGGAACTCTCTTCTGTCTAACCCCATCAAAACTACATGGTAACCAAAACTACTTTAACCTAAACCCAATGTCATAATTATATAGACAAATGGGTGAAAATTCAAAAAAAACTTTTTAGTAAGGTGTTGGTCACCACCTACTACCCAGAACACCTTTAGTGTGCCTTAGGATTATTAATATTATTAATATCTGGAATTGGAGTGCAGTGGAGCACCATTCCTCCAAAACATATCCTCTCGTTTGCTGTTTGATGAGCTTGCAGGCTTCGAGCCAGCGGTTGATCTGCCCGCATTGTGCCGGGCTGAGGATTTCACCGGCCCAGCGGTTAGTATTAGCTTGCTAATTAGCATTAGCATGCTAATGCTAACACCCAGCACGCACGCGCTGTGCTGAAAATTTCTTCTGGCTATAAGCCTGGATTGGTGTCCAAAATATCCTGTATAGGATTATAGAGGCAATACCACATAATCTACTATTCTGTGTACCCATGTAATATA
The DNA here is from genome assembly GCA_015052665.1 of Apistogramma diplotaenia. Classification (NCBI taxonomy): domain Eukaryota; kingdom Metazoa; phylum Chordata; class Actinopteri; order Cichliformes; family Cichlidae; genus Apistogramma; species Apistogramma diplotaenia. The sequence goes on from VOQJ01005663.1 coordinate 110,701, forward strand.
CGAGTCCTGCAATAGGTCAATCCCATCACAGTGGAAATGTTTCATGATAGGATAAGGTGGACTACTCATAACTCACACCATTTGGTATTGATTTGCAGTGACCCTTCCTAATGAGGGCACAAGTTGACCCATTCCAGCAGCACAACAGATTTTACACACATACACGCACACAGGAGTATATAAAAAAAAAAAAAAAGAAAACAGAGAGAGCATGCTCTTCATGAAAATGTACTCAGCTGTGGGATGAATTCTGAAGGGCATTGATCTGCCTTTGTGAAATATCAACTACACATTCAGCCACACTTGGCTGAGCCTGCCAATCGAACTCAGCAAGTCACGAGGTGCATGTGTGAGTGTGTGTCTGCACACATGCGTAGGAAGGTGAGTAGTGGGAAAAAAAATCTCAACCCCATACCACCACAAACTGTATGAGCTATCCAATAATAATGGGATTATGGGAATAAGAGAGAGTAAAGTGATGTCTGCGGTCTTTCGTTCAACATTAGTGCGGAGCTAAGGCAATCTTTTGGCAGCATACTCACGCAAACTCTGACAGGCTTGCGTCTGAGTTGCCCATGCCTGAGGACATGTGCTGAGTTAACTCACACAAACACCACCCCCTTTTTTTTTTTTAGCTGTTATAAATCTGCAGGTGCAGAAGCACATTAGTACAAATGCATACATAAGCTGAAATACATACACACAGAGACAGGACCTTTGACACCTACAGTGACCTAGCTTGCACACTTCCTCCACCCAAATGTTATTGCATTCATCTGATGTAATAACCAGCAAGGTTTTGACTGACATTCTTGAGAGACACTGTGGGCTTTCACATAGAAAGGGACATACGAAGGTCAGTATGATCAAGGCTCAGTATATAAACTGAACTGAGTGCTGAAGAAGGGCATGCAAGAAAATGGACATGAAAGAAGCAGGGAAGCAGTTTAGTGCTTGTTTGAGCAAATCAGTGACATTCCTTTTACGGTGTTCCTCGTGATGTGGTCAGAGTGCAGTGTGTAAAATGGTAGAACTTAAGGAAACATCTACAAGATTTAAAAATGTGCACTTGTATAACAATTTTCAGTAGAAAATCAACTATTCCATAAAAGAGACATTCTTATTACATTTCTTTTTAACCAATTACAGTACAAGGTTGCTTGTTTTAAATTAAAGGAACAGAAGCAGAACTTAAGCTAACTATGATACGTGTAGTCGGTGAGTGCACGAGTGCAGAAATGGTGCATGTAATGTTGTCAAGTGCAAGAAGCCAAAAGCAAAAGCCAAAGAAGTGTCTCAACGAGGAGAGCCTCCATCAACTGAACTGTGAGCACTTATATCGAGCTCTGGCACACGTTGGGCCCAGGTGTTGCCAGTGTCACTGATTGGCAAACGAGCCACATCAGCTTAATGCTTGCAGACGATCTGCTACACAAACAGGCCAAAAGGAAGGCAAGGCAGAGTGGGTCGTCACAACAGCCCTCTTGTACCCCTTGACATTCGATTAGTTAATATGCAGCCATTATGTACACATTTAAAGCGTGTATCTTTTATGGAACCAGAGCTGAGAGCGGCTGAGTGCATCACCTTTCTTGATATCAAGCTCTGCACTCCTGTGGCCACAGACACTGGATTATGGAGATTATCTGGCATGTTTGTGCTATTGACGCCACCCTTAAACCATTGGAAATGACTACTGCAGCAACCATGCTTCCAGGTTAAATAACTAAAATGAATAAAAACCTGAAATATAGCAAGATAAAATACTTTACATTTGAGGCTTCCTTTTCATACATATGAAAGAAAACACAAAGCAGCTTTTATCAGTCGTAACGCATTCAAGTCAGCCTTGTGTGGTATTTGGGTTACATGTTGTGACTGCATTTTGTTCATTTGTACTTGTTTAACTTTTCAAAGTGCTTTATTGAGCAGAAAAAAACTAATGGAATGATAATATTACGGGCACTTAAGGTTAAAAGAAAATTACAAGACATGTAATGATAACCTTTAAATGTACAGTAGTATCAAAGGCTTGCAAACGTTCAGTGCCCTTCCTTCCTTCCTCACACACACAGACGTGTACACACACATTCACTCCACTGCTTTGACTAGAGCATTAGTATTGCTTTCAGTCTGTATTGTGTTTCTAACCTTTTTATGTTTTTTCACAAATTATACTTTGACTTTCTTTGCAAAAGCTATTGCTCTACTTATTAATACTTGTTTGTTATTGGTCAAGTCCTGCCAGTCCATCCACAGCTACATCGGAAAATCCTGGTTTGACTTATTGAGTTTATAACCACCTCCATGTTACCACTTAGCCTTGTTGCTGATGTCAGGATGAGTAAAACCAGACAGTGGAAAGAGATATTGGATACAGGACCCTGTCGTTTAACGGGGTTTCTCCATGTTAGGGGAAGAAATGTCTTATTGCTCTTTATCTCACCACTCAATCACTAGAAATAATTGGATGAAGGAAGTTATAAACAGAAAGATGAGAAGAATTGGGCAGGAAGAATAAACAAGATGCTATTTTTGTTGACCTCAAAAACTATCTTTTGATGACAAAAATAAAACAATGCATCAAGTCATATCAAATCTCTTCAAGGATCTACTCCAAAATCAAATAAGTAGGTACTTTTCCACTTTTAAGAAAGTTTATTTGCAAACCATGAAAGCATACTAAAAGTCAAATTAGATTATGAGAATAATAGCCACGTCTACTGAGATAAGATTAAAACGTGATAGTGATAATATTCCCAGTAATAGCTGTGCTGCCTTGTAGAGCTCTGCACACTCAAAGACTGATGGCGGATATAGAAGTGGTAAATGAGTGATCAACCAACTTAAGTATATGAGGGAGAAAATCACTTCATATAGTAATAAACTATGATGATTCAGGGATTCCACCATATAAAGATGTGAGAATTATGCTGTTTGTCGTTAAAAAGACCTGGAAGCGTGCCATTAGCTTAATACTCCATGATGAATAGATAGTTATTAAGACTGTGTTGACAACTGATGGCAGTGTGCCAGTGTGGTCTGCTGGCATCCTGCCAGAACACTCAAGGGTCAGTTAGGGGATATCAGCTAGGTTTCCAAACAGCACTGAGTTTGAAAATGATTTTGAATTCTCATTAGATCACACACCAGTCAATCTTCGGATCCCGGACAGGCAGGTAAGGTGCGCCAGGTGTTGTAGAAATCTCTGAAAGATCTCCACTCCACTACATTTGTCGGGAAAGAACGTGAGGCGGTCAGGCTCCATTACTTTTAACCTTAAGTAAATGAAGAGAATTTGCACATCTGATTTATGATTCCTGAGACAACTTTGCAGTTGTCATCAGTGCCAGTGCTGCCCGCTGTTTTAATCTCTCCACCGCACCAGCACCCACCTGGAGGGTTCTCCAGGAAAAGTGCAGGTTAAACCTTCAGCCTACTTTCAAACTCACATTATGTTTAAGCCATTTCTAATGTTTGAAAGTGTAAGCGAGCGAATGAAAGACACAAAGTGGTCGAAGTTGTGGATGTAGGAGCACAAGGGAAAGTCACACACTACACAGCACACTTTTGTGTATATGTGTCATACTAGTTTTGTTTGTACACACCCACTGAGGCATCTTGACAATTACAGTATATGGCACTGAAAGCCTGCAGCCACATCCCTGCTGGAGCAGCATCCTGCATCACTCTACTCTCTACACAGAGAGCACAGTTAGAGGACACACACACACACACAAGCACTGTACAAACACTGTCACAGGAAGTTGTGCTAAAAGTGTAGAGGACAGATGCACACTCAGCTGGGGAGAGCAGAGCAAAGCTAAAAGCATCGAAGGGCACACCTAACACTGCAATGAGAGTGAGGGAGACAGGAACAGGAAAGAAGTAAAACTGACATCTAATGGTGAGTAAATCAGGTAGCAAAATTCAAACAAAGCGCAAACATCAGCTTCAACCTTGAGGATGTGTCAGTAAAGCTTCACTTTTAAACCAATCATGTCAGAGGAAGTGGGGAAAAAAAACAAGGCTACAGTGAGAAGGAACTCTGACCAAATTCAGTGCTTTTGTGGCTTGGAGACATAATCTAAAGTGACGTGTAAATTATTTCCAGTTGATTAAAAAATTACAAACAAGGGGGGTGAAAGGGAGAATAGAGAAAAGGCTGATCTGAAATGACCTTGAGTAAAGACAGGGTAGTTGTTAGGCGGTGTGTGGATGTTGGTGCGCATGTATCTCGGAGTATTAATCTGTTATTATATTTGCAGAGGCAGGCAGAGTGGCATTGCATCAGATATGAAAAATTAAAACCACTCAAATTTCCGTTCTAACTTCTCGGGTTTTCAGCTATGACTAGCATAGCATTAAGGAAAGATGAACAAGAATTTCTCAACTGTCTGGTGAGAAAATACAACTCCAGTTCCAAAAATGTCAGGATGCTGTGTAAAATGTAAAAAACAGAATGCAAAGATTTGCAAAATCCCGTAAACATTTTTTTTCACTATAGAACATAGAAAATATGTGTAATATTAAAACTCAGTAAATGTACTATTTTAAGGAAAAAATAACAAATTTTGGGTAATTTTGAATTCGCTCTCGGCATCAAAGGTTGCCAGTTTATCACCTGGACTCTTCTACTACCAAGCTGAAATTTGCATGATGTTCCCTGAAAAAGGCATCACCTGGATGGGAGCTTATGTTGCTCCAAAGCCTGTATGTGCTGTACCTTTCAGGATACAACACCCTCAACTGAACCTAAGAGTAAATCATTTAAATGTGGACTCTTAAACATTAGGTCTCTCTTCTAAGTCACTGTTAGTAAATGAATAATTTAGTAATTGATTTATTCTGCCTTACAGAAATCTGCTAGGATGAATACGTTTAATAAGCCAATACCCCCCAGTCATGCTAACTGTCAGAAGCACAGGCCGAGAAGGAGGCGAAGCGGTAATTTTCCGCTCCAGCTTAATAACCAACCAAAGACCCAGAAAGAGTTTTGTTTCATTTGAAAGTCTGACTCCTACAGTACCTGTGAACACCATAACTGGACAAAACTAACCTTTGTTGTCTATGACCCTCGTGACCCTTCCTCAGAACTTCTGTCTGCTTTTTCCGTTTTTTGCTGCTTAGTTCAGATAAAATAATTATCGTAGGCTAATTTAACATGTAGATGTCAAAAATGACAGCCTCAGCACCTCATTTAATTTATTTTTAGACTCAACTGACTTCTCTCAATATGCAAATGAGCCCACCCACCACTTTAATCACACCCTGGATCTCGTTCTGACGTGCGGCATAGAAACTGAAGATTAACAGTATTCCCTGAAAACCCACTTTTTTCTGATCATTTATTAATAACATGATTGCACAATGAAGGACTGCACAGCTCCAGACAATAAATCTCATAACACTAGATTACTTTATGAAAGTGCAATTAGTTTAAGGAAGTGATTCCTCTACTCGTCGTCGATGGCATGCCAACACCATACACACAACTATTCACAGCCTTTCTGTAGATGTGCCACTGAACACTGCACATCTAATAATTGCTGATATTTACATACAGTAGACTCTCTCTCCAATCAATCTGAGTTAAAGTCAATAATGTCTTCCTCTGAACCAACGTGCCTGTTAGACTCCGTTCCTCCAAGGCTGTTCAAAGAAGTTTCAGCATTAATTAATGCTTCAGTGTTATGATCATATCTTTATTAACAGGCTACACAGCACAGGCTTTTAAGGTGGCAGTAATTAAACCATCACATAAAAAGCCCTCACTTGATCCAACTTTCTTAGCTAATCATGGAGCAATTTCTAACCTTCCTTTTATTTCAAACGTTCTTGAAAGAGTAGCTGCCAAACAGTTAACTGATAATTTGCAAAGGGATGTTTATTTGAAGTTTGAGTTGGGATTTAGAGTTCATCACAGCTCACAAACGGCATCAGTGAAGCCTACTAATGATCTTTTTATGGCCTCTGACAGTGGATTCATCTCTGTGCTTGTCCTGTTAGACCTCAGTGCACTATTCAGTAGCACTGATCACAATATTTTACTGCAGAGATTAGAACATACATTGGTAAAAGTCCTGCGCCGCAGCGGTTTGAATCATATCTTTTTGATAGATTCCAATTTGTGGATGTAAATGCGAAGTCATCACAGCTAGTTCACACATTTATTACTTGTAGCCCGGGCTATTATAATTCATTATCATCAGGTCACTCCCAAAGCTCCCTGACAAGCCTTCAGTTGGTCCAAAAACTCTGCAGTGAGAGACTGACAGGGACTAGAAAGAGAGTCGATATTTCTCCCCTATTAGCTTCTCAACACTGTTAGGTTTTAAATTCAATTGTGAATCTTTCTCCTCACATGCAAAATCTTGAATGATTGAGTCTCATATCTTCAAGACCTCATAACTTATAATCCTAACAGAGCATTTCGCTCCCAGACTGCAGGCTTACTCGTGGTTCCCTGACATCTCAAATGTAGAATGGGAGGCAGAGTCTTCAGCTATCAGGCCTCTCCTCTGTGGAACCATCTCCTATAGTTGGGCTTTGACAGACAGACACCTTCTCTACTTTTAAGTTTTAAGTTTTTTGATCAAGCTCATAGTTAGGGCAAGATCAGGCGACTCTGAACCATCCCTTGGTTAAGCTGCAAAAGGCTTAGACTACTGGAGGTTTCCCATGATGCACTAAGCGTTTTCATCTTTTCTCATCTCATTTAATTCCCTGTGTGGTTTTATATACCGCTACTGGATTAAATCATTACTTGTTAAATTCCGACTCTCTCCGATAATGTGTCTCTCTCATCTCTCTTTCTTTCCGGTCACACCCAACCGATTGCGACAGATGGCCGTCTCTCCTTGATCCTGGTTCTACTGGAAGTTATAGGGAGATTTTCCTTTGCACTTTTGCCAAGTGCTTGCTCACACGGAGCCGTGCGATTGTTGGGGTTTATTTCTAAGATTGTAGCGTGCTATATGCCACTAAATTGCCATTATATGAATAAAATTAAATTAAATATATGGCTTTGTGGGATTTGCTTTCTGTTTTTATTTACATTTTACACAGCATCCCTGGGTTCATATTATGCTGGAACCTCATAGAATTTTTTTACTTTAGTTAACTGATTCAAATACTAAAAAACACACAAAAAAATGTCTTTTTGTATCTGATGCCCTGTACTGGGTGTCAAATAAATACTGTTCATGCTGAATAGCAATAAGCGCAATTTCAATATGTAAGCAGCAGTCTATTAACTTCAGATTTTTGTCTGAAATAAACTTCTCTTCATACATTGCTTCTTCTCTTCATTTACTTTCTGTACTGCTTTCCTCCTTTTTCATTAAATAGCATGTTTGAAAAGAGGGGCAAGATATACCCTTTTCAAGAGCAGCACAGCAAACTGCAAACCTGTGAGAAGTGATGAAGTTCAGCGTTTAGCCCACGCTCTACTCTAGTGTGCTTTCAGCAGGAAGGGACGACGCAGTTTGCTCTGTCAATGTTCACACAACTGGCTTTACCACAGCCAGTGTGTATTGACTCTGTGGCCTTCATGTCCATTGTGAACACACTTTACTGACTCATCTCACCCACAGATGCATTCAAAGACATTGATTATTTCCACTGCAGCCCATCCATTTTTTTCCCTCTTTCTCTCAGTTAGTTTCTCACCTTTCTCCTCTCTTTCAAAATGTTATATGCTTATGCTCTTAGTCCAGCTCTGTGAACAGGGACATTTTGCATGTGAAAGTGAAGGTCTCCATTCTCTAGGCTTATCTAAGTCTTTCCTGTTCAGGCAGCCAATTCCTGAGGTCTGATCCAAGGTGGGAGTGTAGATTCAGGAGTTTTCTGGAGTTCTCTGAGGGGCAGTAAAGGATTAGGGGGTATGGGCTTGGGGAATTGTTGCTGTGTCACATAAGTCCAGACATACTCTACTTATTTGTAGCAGCTCAAAGTTCCCAGTGGAGCTCCCCTCACAGACAGCATCCTAAATTAACATTCTGAGGCTGCAGACAGTGGCACCAAAAAGCAGATACCCTGGTCAAAGCCACAGAAAATTACACACAAACACACACACACTGAAGTGTAACTATAAAGGTAAGTTGACTTACACTGACAAGCATCCCTGATAAAGTACAGCGCTCCCACAGCTGCACTGACTGCATAAATAAGCGCATGAACTTATATGGAAAACTGGCACAAGCCTCCAAGTGTGTGATGATTTACTATTGCTACAAATGTACAGCTGTTGTCAGCACCCAGGGTGCCTTTTTACAAATGTCATGTACAAAGCACAGTGTTTAAAAACACCTGCTATTCTTAAATTATTTATATGTTATGAAAAAAAAGTTTACCTGGAATAATGTAACTCCTAAAAGCGATGCAAGGTGTGATGGGTGGTGTTTAGGATGGCTATGAAAAAATATACTAGTTGTGGATACAGTGGGTTCAGCAGGCTGACTGCAGGGTTGAGCAGTCAGTGTTCAAGATTTGTCCTTATTCTCACAAAGCAGGCAGTAAGAAAACAAAAACACAGACCATCTTGCGACAAGATCACACCAGCTGCTTCATATGCTTGACCTTGGCTACTTAGTAATTACTGGATTATTACTGCTGTTGATGGGCTCCGTAGGCTCCTCTTTTCTGTCTTCTCTCTCCCCCACAACTGGTTGTGCAGTTGGCTGCCACTCCCTGAGTCTAGTTCTGCCAGGTCTCTTTCCACTGTCACAGAGTACACGGAGGATCGTCTGATTATTGGGGATCTGCCTCAAATATTGAGACAACTCTTGTTGTTGTTAAGAGGCACAACATGCTCAGTACTCAGTGGTTGGACCACACCTTTTCTGAACTGTATCTTACACAGTTGTGATAATATTGTTGACAAAAATCTGTCAGGTAGACAAATGGGTTCTGTTTTTACACATGCACTGCAGCCCTGAACTTTCTCTGCATGAACCAACAGAGATTCATGGGAAAATGAGTCTTTAACCTGCAAGCCTTTTAGTACAAAGGTTGAGAGGTATCTGACGCAAGAATAGATAGAATAGATAATCGCCTGATGAATTCACAGTGATTGAGTGGGTGTCATGCCACTCTCCTGCACGTTATACCCAGGCAGCTGCCTCATCCAGACTAAACAGAGTATTTATATTACTGCAGAAAATGTGTCTGAAAAGGGACCATCTTCTGCTGTGTGCTACATGGATGAAAGGGCAGCTTTGGAATGAATTCTCCTGAGTTTGTGTGCAACGGCAAAGTAAACACCTGCCCTGCCTTTGTGATAGTTCCAACTACTGTAGATGTTTCCAGGATTATATTTTCCCAAGATGTCACATAAATAAAGACAGACAGGTAGAAAGACTCCCAAGGTGAAAATGATACCAGGCACACCATTGTTGCTAGTAATCGCACAGACGTGCTTATCAAAAAAAACAAAACGCACACACAGACACGTTTGCTGTCCACATTCTATGCGGCAGGGTAGAGAGAATCAATGTGTCAACACAACAAAGCCAGGGTGATGGCCTCCTCGCGGCATGACAAGGTGGAAGATATTGAGTGCCTGCCCCCTGATCCCAGTGTTGGAGGCAGACCCTCTAGGGAGGAGAGAGAAAACGGAAGCAAGGAGATGGGGACAAGAGATGGCAAAAAGTATAGAGGGGGGAAAGCAATGATGAGAAGAGAATGAGACAGGGAAGACAAAGGTCTAAGAGGCATTGTGAAAGAGGCAGAGAAGGGGCGGAGACAGAGATAGCCACGAGGTGAAGGAAAGGTAGATAAAGTACTGTATGAGGGAGTGAGAGAAACTGAGTGTGTGTGATGAAGCTGGAAAAAAAATGAGCATGCACATGCACATGCACGCATGTGTTTATATATTCGGTATATGGATGTGCACATTTCAAGCGCCATATTCCTCAATTTTATATGTAATGCATATTTTATAATATGTGTGCATTGAAAGTACAAATGTTCATCCAGGTTTTTTGGGGGTTTTGCTTTGTCATAACACATTATTCTTCTTCTTGAGGCAGTAATCTAGACTTCAAGAACAATGAACTAACACAAAACACAAGTCTGGTTAACAGAACAAAGAGGCAACTTTAATCACTAAAATTGAGTTGTTGGCAAAAAAAAAAAAAAAAAAAAAAAAAAAAAAAAAAAAAAAAAAAAAAAAAA
>VOQJ01005666.1:4323-17298 GCA_015052665.1 Apistogramma diplotaenia
TTGGGCCTTTCTTGAAAACCCTTGTCTTTACCCCCAAGCAAAAAAAAAAAAAAAATCACTGTGGGGACAGATGCCAGAACAACTCAGCTATTGACTTGATAGTTGCCATAGTAACCAGGGTGCCTGGCAGCTTATGTTTCATCTTCAGATAAATTATGGCATGCTGTTGATAGAAGAAAAATGTATGTTTTTTTTTTCCCTTTTCCCTCCCGCCTGAATTAGTTTCTGGTGCATTTGCGTCAATGTCACACCTTTTTCCCTGAGTGGTGATGTGACACACATACAGAACGGATTACCTTTTAAATGTCCTTGTATTCATATTTTTTTTCACCCCGGCACAGTCAAATCAACCTTGCTGTAGATATTGATTGGACAAAGTAATGACTGATGTCACGATTAAAAAGGATTATTAACGTAAATGCCATTAATAAGGCCTCTTCAGTGGAAATGCTGTTTTTGTTCCCTAATGTTTAATATGTCGGAGGTGAAGAACAGTATCAGATGATTTCTTTGTCTTATAGGGACTCATGATGGTCAATTTTCAGTGTTTTCTGACATTTTATGCACCAATAAATACAATTCATTCATAAAAACAATTGTTAGTTGTCATTAAAGTAAAAAAAAAAAAGTCTTGTTTACTTTGATTTGCAATCTGAAATATTAGATTTAGGACATCCAGCGCTCTTCTTTGGATGTTGCTGCCTTTTGTTCTGTTCTCTGTCAGGATCCCACACTGCTTCAGTAATGGGGGGGGCAGTCCATGACTGATAGTGTTCCACTGTGTGTTTCTATCCAGGTGTGCTTTTATTGCATTAGCAGTGTGTTTGGGATCATTGTCATGCTGACAAATGAAGCTGTTGCCAATCAGATGCTTTGCAGGTGGTGTTGTAGGGTGGCACGAACTCTGATAGCACTTTCAACAAGATCTAAAGCACCGCTGTCTGAAATGCAGCTCCAAACCATGATGGAGCCTGCGCTGCATTTAACAGATGGCTGTAGACACTCGCTGTTGTACTTCTCTCCTGAACTCCTCTGTACAGACAAACTAAATTAAACGAAACATTTTAAATTCACATTCATCAAATCTGTCACCACTGATTTTCAGTCCAGCTCTTGTGTAATGTGGCATACCTCAGCCTTTCCTCCCTGCTTCCCTTCCTTAAGAATGGCTCCTTGACAGCCGCCCTTCCACTGATGAGGCTTCAGTGAACAGTAGATGGATCGGCTGAAGGTCCAGATGCATCTCTCAGGTCCTGTGTGAGCTGTGAGCTGTGGATCATTTTTTATATCTGATACCATGTCGAGGTATGCCAAGTCTGGAATCACCTGATTGGTGAATAAATACCACGGCTGCATCTATCAGTTATTTTAGTAATCGAGTAATCCATTATTCCATCGATTAATTGAGTAATTGGATAAGAAATGCTTTTGTCTTAATAAATATTCAAAAGAGAAAAGACACAGGTCTTTCATGAATAATTTAACTGCACGTAGCCTATAAAAATCATATTTTTAAATGAAAAGTTTTTTTCTGAAAATGCAAAAATCGATAATCGTAAGTATAGCAATGTCAATGACAACCTAAACTAAGATCTAAAATAAAGTAGCCTTACAGTAGGAAGCAAAAGAAAAGTTCTGGCATGTGTGTGTTTGTGTGTGTGTGTGTGTTCGTGTGCATGTGTTTTTGTGCCTCCGCGTGTGTGTGTGTGTCTGCGTGTTTAGGTGTGCTTGGGAATAAGTCATTATGTGTGTGGAGCATGAAGGAAAGCGAACATATGAAGCTTCTTTGGTATTTTTCACGGACTGAATGAAAGTAACAAAGTGTTCTGTGACTTTAATGCTCGAATGATTAACAAGTTAGTAGTAAATGGTTCATCAGACGAAACAAACACAAAAACACTCCTCTGAAGATGGTCAGGTAGAAGCCTGAAGATCTGCTGCTCAAGACCACACTGAAACAACAAAGTCTGGCTCCTCGGAGGCCAAATAAAAAGAAACGAGTGGTGGCTGTAGACTTCTGCACAGAAAGTGTGCGTTAAATGCATAAACAGCACAGCTCACACATTCCTCAAAGCCTTAAAGTGGACTAAATGTGTCTATTTGTAAGCAGGTAGACTCCAATATTAGAAATGTGTGGCCTGTGTCTCTCTTTTTGTCCGTTTCATCTTTTGTCTGGTCTCTCAGATTGTGATTGCTGTTGCCGACTGTAATGGAGGTCACCGCCTCCCGATGCTCCCGTTAACACCGGCTCCAAAAATCCAGTATTGCTGTGGCGCCGCACTTTACCGATACGATATGATGGAATGATTCTAACCAGCATCGCAGGGAAAAAATAATAATGGTGTAATAGTGTCATCAACCCAGTGAGTCTGGTCTGTGTCTTGGATGAAGAAATACTGCATTAGCACACGTTTCGAACGCCCACGCTCAGACAACTTCTGTGATGATAGCTTGTTTTTCCAAACACGCAGACCAACACATTCTGACCAGTCAGCAAGGGCTAATATAACTCACATAAGTACGTTTGCTCATCCAGGCACAATTTGGGACAACTGATCCAATTAGAGCTGTTATATCAATATTGGTTGAAGATTGTCAGATGCTCTGGGAGCGCTTAATGCTTCAAACTGGGCAGCTACACCTCATCCTCGGTGCTGAAAAACAATTGGGCAACAGCTGTATGCGAAAAGCTTTGACTGTCATCACACCGCTCTGGTTTTATTTTCTGGACTTGATGAAGTAAAACTCTTAATTGGTAACTAGTCAGTAGGCCACGATGCCCCTTTGGCATTACTTTGGGAACAAGTTAAACCTTTCTGTAACTGATTGATGAGTCGGTCACTCGCCCTTGGAGATCTTTTCAGGTTCTGAGATATTTTCGTGGCTGGGTTGTGCTCACAACGTGACAGATTTCCAGTGATTTAAGTCGGGGGGATGCTGAGAGCTTCTCCAAAGCCTTCATCGTGGATTTTGAGGTCTGTGCTGCTGTAGGAGTCACCTCTTTAGTCTTTAGTGTCTCAGCCGTGTGACATTTAAAGCCCGAGATTTGCCCGACTGTTTCTTTTATTGTGCACGTGGCAGATGTGCACTTTTCTTTGGTAGATCTTCCTTGGACTGCTTTTATTTAAAAATAGTCCTCTCATGTGCCACCCAAACTTTCCAGCTACAATGCTAAAGCCAACAATATGGCCTCTTCAGCTCAAGTGAGGGGTGGATTCATAAAGTAAACAGTGCGGTGTATGAAGCAGAACCTGAAACTAGCGATCGAGGCTGTAAACTCATTAGGGAAATGTTTATTGAGCTTATAGGTCAAGGGTCAGTCTCTCATAGACTCTGGTACATTCTGACTTACAACCTTTACACAGCCTCACATTCCTCTAGTGCCTGTTAGAACTACATATTTAAAGCACTTTCACATTTTCAGGTCATGTGCCAGAACGTAGCTTGGCCAGTACCGGCCACACAAGCGCAACGACACGCAGTCGCAACACAGCGTACAGCTGCCATGTAGGTCCCAGTTATTTGGGCCCCGTGTGAAGAATGCTATAACATTCGGGCCACATGTAGCTCATACATTTACCAGCTGTAACTGAGGCGTAAGTGCCAGTATGCAGTAGCCCGGATTAGGCCCGTATGTGTCCGCTATCAGATCTATTGCCTTCCTTATTATCCACATTATTTAATTATTTACAATCCATTTGCTTTGTACAGCTCATTGGGGGTCCGCTAATTGCTAAGTGCCTGTATCATAATCGAGCTCCTAATTAATGCTTTATAGATGACAGGTGTGAGAAGGGGTCAGCGGGGATGGCTGGCTATATCGTGTGTAATATGGAGATTTTAAAATAAGCACAGAGGATCTTTTCGGTTACAGCTGCTTAATTCATTTACACAATCGGAGTGTTTTTAGTTCGATGTGCTGTCCCCGCTGTAATTATCGTAATCCCGTGCACTGTCGCACAGTTTTAACACAAGATTGAAAGAACTGTGTGGGAGATAAAACCTTTTTAACACGCTGTGCTCAGATTTTAGGGTTTCAAAAATGATACAGTGCTGTGCAAAAGTCTTGAGTCACCACTTATTTCTTGATATTTAACCCCCAAAGAGCCAGACCTTCTTGCAGTGTTTTAAAGTGGTCTTAAAAATCGATTTTTAGTCTTTCTGATGGTCTTTTCTATGGACATTGGCTGCTTTTCATTTTCAGTCCGGTCCTTGTACCTGACCATTTTCATTGTTTGTTTATTGAACCACTTAACACATGAACTAAAGGGGCCATCTAGTCATGGGGTGCAGTGTGTTCCTAAAAACACATTGGTTAAACTGGATAAGTGGAGGACAAACGATGAACTGGGGGGTCTGCAAAACTATTTACAGCAGATAAACAGTATCTAAAAGTCATGTCCTTAAGAAACAGTAAAAAAGTCCAAAGCAAGGACCCGACACAGGACCTGAGAGTCGCATCTGGACCTTCAGCCGATCCATTGAAGCCACATCAGAAATGGTCTCAGTGGAAGGGTGAAGCCATTCTTAAGGATGGGAAACAGGGAGTCGGTCCAAATGTCACCTCATAACTCGCAGCCACATGTGACCGACTTCTAATGAACTTTGAAATGACACGCAGCTGCCCAAGAAACAATTTGTGGTGTCCGGTTACTTATGACCCCTTGCAGTATGGGTGCTGTGCGTCAGTTATTTTGATAATGACATAAACCCACTTAAATTAAAGATGAACTCAGGTAAACATGGTCACGGTTCAAATGCTAATCTTTTTTCTGAACTATATTATAAAAGCTTTTAAAATCACAGTACCACACATTTTGCTGCAAATTAGGAACAATTTTTAAACACACTCTTGAAAGTTGGTTATTGTCTTATTACAATGAGAAATGCCTTTCATATGCCTTAATTGGAATTTTATTTACTTTGTTAATGCACCAGTGTTTGCATTTGCATATTAATAAGTATACCAGGACTTGGCAGTCTTTTGGTAATGCACTGCTGATAGGATCACTCATTTTTTTTCCATCTTCCAGAAGAGCAGCTCACCTCTCACTGCGGATTCTGATCATATCCTCCCCATCTCATCGCAGAAGGCTTCCTCTTCATCCTCCTCCTCCTCCTCCTCCTCTCAGTGGTCTTCTTCTTTGGCTGTCAGCCTGGTGCGTCCGCTGAGCCACGAGGTCAGCCAGGGCTCTTCCAAGACTGCAGAGGAGGAAACCGGTACCAACTTCCAGGGTGCTCCCTTCAGGGCTGGCCGCAGCAGTCCCAGCCTCTCGCGGCTCGGCAGCGGCCACCCGCTCCAAGCGCAGGTGGCGCGCAGCGAGCTGAATGTCCGCCTGCCCAGAGGTACGTGAGGATACGGCATATGTTTTGGCTCTAACTCACTCACTCAGGTACATATACCTGCCTGTATTACATATTCCTAAAAAAAAATTAAGTATTTAAATCTAAAATGATCAGATATTGGCATTAACAGGCACGTTACAGCAGCAAGCAGCTGCTGTATGATATGGGAAAATTAATGAAATGCTTGAAGAGAAAGAAAATGAAGTTCTAGTCTTTGTTTCAGCCAGTGTTGAACTATTTTACATTTCGTAAATTATGATTTATTTTCCAAAATTAATGCAATCACGAGCAAAGAGAATATTGCAACTTTATACATATTCCAGGTTTAGACCCATTTGACTTTAAATGACTGAATTACCTCCAAGCTATACTGACATACAAGCGTTTTGGTGCAGCTCTACTTCGCACCAACCTCGTTTGTTACCTCCTCCTCTTGCTCAGGCTTTGAGCGTCGGCCCTTGAAGCACCCGTCTTGCCCGGACGGTACAGAGAGGGACAGCGGCCCTCCTAAGCCCCCGCGCACAGGCACCGTCCCTGCCCTGGTGCCCAAACCACCCTCCTACCCGCTGGTCAAAGTGGTGGGCAAGTTCTACACCCTGAAGTGCCGGTAAGCAAAACCTGAAACGTGGGATGTAGCTTTCCAGGACCCGAGAGAAAATGTTCAGGGCTCTTAATATCAGGAATTTTGAGACTGTAGCATTAATAGGACTGTCTGGCTAAGTTTTAAATAGTCTGTTAATCCCCCAAGCAGCGATCCCTGTTCCCACGCCCTGCCGAGCAGTACTCTACTTTTAGTTGCTAATGCACTATATTGAGAAGCGTGAACCATTTGGGATTTTCAGGCAACATGAATGAGCGCTTAAGTTCTGCTATAACTGCAGCACAAATGGCAGAATGGGCTGCCCCTGAGAGAGCGAATCTGGCTTAACAGCATCAGACTGTGTTTTATCTCTTTGTGCTAGAGGAGTTGCGGTTCTTTTGCTGGTTGCATTTAAAAAGGTGTTTTTCTTCATCAGATTCTGTGAGGTAGAGTTCCACGGTCCGCTGTCGGTGCAGGAGGACTGGATCAGACACCTCCAGCAGCACATTCTCAAGATGAACTACAACAAGCCCGCTGCTGCCAAAGCAACGGCCACTGAACCGCCTGCCCTGGTTGATGATCCAGCACCAGTCCGGGCCTCTGCCCCAGCCTCCACCTCTACCTCCAGAACCACCTCTACCGCACCTGCTCTCACTTCCACCCCAAACAGCATCGCGGCTCCCAAGAGCCGCTCCCCCTCGCCGGCGGCCGAGTGTGCTCCCGCTATCACTGCCACAGAGATAGTACAAGTCTCAGAGGAGCAGCCAACCCTAACTCCGACTCCTATTCCCCTCCCCACCCAGACAGCGTAAGCTCAAAATTCATCACCTGTTCTCGTTTTATTTCTTCCAGTTTCTACTTGTTCACCCGTTTCTGTCCTTTGGCCTTCACAAAGTGGTGTTTAGGAGGAGCGTTCTCCCTCCCAAAGAGCCCTCTGAGCCCCAAGCACCTTTTGAAGCAGCTTTCTAGACTGTTACTAAGTCCCGTTGCCATGAGAACGAAGCTCTACTGGCTTATCTGCACACCAGGGATGGGTGATTACGGAAAATGTCCAAGGTTATGAGGAGAGATGGACTAATGTTTTGTGTTTGCCTTGTTTATATTGAATGTCCAGATGTGGATCGTTACTGTACCTCTCTCATTCACTGGGCAATTTAGGGTTTAATATAGCCCTTTATTAAACTTTAACACCTTGTCTACTACAGCTTCCCCTCCAATCTTCTCCTAACGAACAGCGTATCAAAGGACCTGTGAGATTTTGACCATTTCCGTCAGCACATCGGTGGCTTTGGCTTCAATCTCTCACCCTAATAGTCCTGACTGCAATTAATCGACAATTCTAATCATGCTAGTCTTGTGGTTGAGACTTTAAACATGTGATGACACTTAGTGTTAATAAAGGCACTTTTGATATTGACACGCAGCACTTAATGAAACACCAGTTTGAATAGGTCAACAATGTGTTCTAGGGATGCACTGATATATGGGCCCAATATTGATATCAGCTGATATCAGAATTGTTGACTGATATCTGCTTATTGGCAAATAAGACGGGATTTACACGTATCAGTGGCTGATGTTTTCCTGATGTTTTTGCACATGATAAACGTGGCACAGCACGGGAAAAATCAGACACAAATTGTTCATTTTTTAAAACTAAACGTCCAGATTAACGTGTAAAAACAGATTGCATTTATCTATCTGAACCTTGAAGATCTGCAACTGTGTCCATTCCTTGGATTATTGTTCGGATTGATCACAGTTGCCACAGGCCAAAGACGGAAAAGCCGCCAGCATCACTAAAGAGGCATATTTTCCCAGCTGACTCCCGACTCAATTGTGGAGTTATTCCCCCCTCAGTGCGCTTTTATTTTCAGTTTGTGCATCACAAACTGTTCACTTTTCTCTAATAAATATTTCTTGTTCTCCCAGAACAGGGGTTGGCAAACTTTACTGACCAAACACACCTGTACGGAGCCACTGTTACAATAAAGCCTGAATTAGAAGTGAAGGAAGTTTGTGAGGTATAAATTAGCATATTGCTAATTGGCGATGATGATATGCCTGTGATCATCTAGCACTTTAACTTTACATTACAGTAAAACAATGTGTTGTTGCAATATAAAACTAAAATAATAAGAATTGGTTACTTGTTATTTTTTTATCGGCAACAAAATCAAACATTTATGAAGCGGAGATGAAATAAAGTATCTATTATGTTTACTTTGAAGGAGTTATAAAGCTATGCAGGTAACTTTGAGTCCTACCTGTGTTTGTGGAGATTAATCACATCAAAAGTAGCCTTTGATAATAAGTAACACTGGCCACATAGCTTTAAAAAACAATAAAAGTAAAAAGGCACGTTTTCATTTAATGTGCTCTTTTTTTCAGCTACATACAGCAATCAACAGGTTTATCAAAGAACAAAAACAAAAATCAAATAGAAAAACATTTTATATATCAACAGCTGCCAAATTATTATTGTAAAAACTGTTATATGTAGCAGCCCAGAATCATTGCATCCCTAATGTGGACCGAGACAGAAGCATTCCGACTTATCAAAGGAGCGAAAAAGTGGAAGCACACCCAAAAAAGGGAAAATCTTTAATACCCCCCAAAATACATATGATTTTGCTTGAATGTAGCTTAAAGCACCTATCAAACCCCTGTACGCACACATTCATACACCAACACAATCAAACAGGCCCCATCCCACAATTCCAGGAATAGTTTTACCTTTCGTGACGTCACCACTCCACAGCCTGCTGTCTTCAGCACAGACGGCTGCAGATTTCTTTGAAATCTCGGAGGCGTGAGGCAACGGTGTTCAAGGTGACACATTTCCATTCACATTGCTGCCATTTTCTACCTGCCTTTTTTTTTAAAAAATGTATCCCAAATTATTTATTTATTATGTTGCATCTGAATGTGGTAAGCTAGGTCATTTAAAAGCTAGAGTATAACTTAGGAATGTTGGAAAATAGGTGAGCGGTGCGCTTTTCCTCCAGTGTGAGCGTTGGTTTGTATGTCGGTGTACACACAGCGCAAATGTGCGCAGAAGGAAACGCGCTTGATACGTATGTAGGAAGACGCCTCCCGAGGTCACAGCGAACTTAAATGTGGGAGCCTGTCTGGACTTTTATGCATCCATCATCTTGTTAGGATGTGCCAAAGAGTCTGTTTACTTCCCTGTCTTGCCTCTGTAAAAGCTGTTTACATTGGACCTGATGGTGGAGGAAACTCGGGTTCCAGCTACCGGGTTCCCCAAGGCCCCACGCGGAGCAATGGACTGAGCCAGCGGTGATCTGCAGCCGCTGTATGCACCGTTCAATCTCCCCTCCCCAGTTTTAAAGACTCGGGCTGCTGAAGCGGCCTCTCGTTTTCGTGGGGTGGGGGGTTAGATTTTTTTTTTCCAATTAAACGTGAACACAAGCCAAACTTGATTATAAGCAGGGCTCTGGAGAACCGTCAGCCCTCAGCGCAAATGCAGAAACGCGGCTGAGCTCGGCCCCCCCACGCCCCTCCCCGAGGATCGGGCCTGCGGTCTCTCCAATATCAACCTTGAACCGAAGCAGTAACTAAAGGGTCCATGTAGGCTGGCAACCTTTTAGAGTTTGTTCCAGTGTTGCCCATGTTTGAAACATGACTGTTTGATCCAAACGATAACCCCTAACCCTTTTATGGAATATAGACGCATACTATATACAGTAACTACATGTACTTATGAAACTGTTGACGCTAGTAGAGCTATCAGCAGTTCTATTAGCGAGGTAGTTAAAAATAAGTGATCTTAATTCCTCTATTGTGATTTGATTTCAACATTTGATGCTATGTATTTTTTATTGCTCTGTGCATTTCTGTATTTGCAGTCCTGCAAGGTGAATCTTAGAGTATTTTTTATTTTATCTGTTAGTCTCTCCGAGCTGAAACTTCGGTGCTGGTGAGTGCGTTGTAGGTGGCGAACTGGCGAGTGACTGAACGCGAGGAAGACATTTTAATATGATTGTCACGTCCTGGTATCAAAGGACTCTAATAAGCGGGCCTTAAAGGGGACCATTTTGCAAGGTGAGATATAATCCTTCCTGTCTGCATCCACAGAGTAATAGACACTGTTGCCTCCTGCAGGTTTGTGGCTGCATTGCTGCGTGAGGTGTGATTTGGAGACCTGTGCATTAGAGTTCCCTTTTAAGATCACCTGATTAAGCCTCAGCTGGTGTAACTGGCTGTTTTGTGCGTGTGTGTGTGCGTGTGTGTGTGTGCGCGCGTGAGTCAAAAGATAGATGACAATGATTACTGAGATGAAAAAGATGCAGTTGAGAAAAGAACTGTACTGTACACAAAGGGTTAAGTTTTAAGTAAATCAACTCCAGAACAAACAATAAATGTGATTTCAGTTTCAGACTCTGAATCGTTGTCTTTATTGTCGCGTTAGAGCGCGCGACCCGCCCAAATGCGCTCTGGATGCTTGAATGTTAATTGCTCATCGACCACCAGGGGGAGCTACAGCACAAGATACAGTTTCTTTTAAGTCAAAGCAGGTGCAGGCCAGCTGCAAATGGCAGGAGGGAAAATTAGTTAGCAGCGTTTAAATGACCTTTTCCTAAACCATAGCATTGAAACAAAAACGGTGCAGTTAATTGAGAACATAAATCGAGATCAAAGCGCCACGGCTTTAAAAAGGCCCGGATGCACAGCCTTCTGACTTCACTCTCAGCCTTGGAAAAAGCTGGACAAAGCAGCCTCACCACAAGTCCATTTAGCTGCTGTGTTGGGCCCTTTGATCATGACAGCTTATGGAAGAGAAAGTCAGTAATGTGAAAAGTGGGAACAGACACACAAGCTCTAATTTTCCCATCATACGGGGGATTGGCATTTATATATAAAGATTGTTTCTGTTAAATTGGACTGTTTTATGTCCTGATACATAAAACCTTATATGCAGTGCTCTTGTGTACCTAGCATCACACTTCCTTTTGTGCAGTAGCAACAAAATAAAATTGGTAGCAACGAGCTGTTGAACATAGCAGGCTTGGATTTCCCCGGCGGTAAGCATGCATCTAAATCGGGGATGCCCAAATCCAGGCCTCGATGGCTGGTGTCCTGCAGCTTTTGGATGCAACCCTGCTTCAGCACACCTGAGTCAAACAATTAAGTCATTAGCAGAACTGTGGAGAACTTAACTGCATACTGAGGAAGTGATTCAGCTATTTGATTCAGGTGTGTTGCAGCAGGGTGGCATCCAAAAGCTGCAGGACACCGGCCCTCGAGGCCCCCGATTTGGGCATCCCTGATCTAAATTAAAGCTAAGCATCAGTCTCCAAAAATTTAGCCATGCCAGGTGAGACTTGTAAATCTTTAAACTAGTTTTCCAAGTACATTTAGAGCAGATGCAACAAAGTGAATAGTTTCCTGTTTATGCATCCTTGACATTACCGACTAACACTTGACTCTTTTATTTGGTCTTCACCAGTCTGAGAGAAACCTTTTGTCCTTTCAGCTGTGCTACACTCAGTTAGCTGCTGACTCGCTCTGTCTGCCGGAGAAGCAGTAGTAAATAGAGGAGTAATGGCTTCCTGCTGCAGGTAAAACGAGCCGATGAAGAATGAGAGCAGGGAGTGTGACTTACAGTAACAGCAAGGGTGCACAAAAAAAAAAAACCCACCACCCACCAAACCTAACTGCAGATGCAAATGAAGCTGCAGGACACTAAATGTTTTGCACTGCTTGTCATTTCCTGGTTCGGTGCTTATTAACCACATTCACGTCTTCAAGTAAAATCAATTACCATCATCATCAATGATGAGGTTAATGAGCTCTCCGGAATGATCAATCACGTTCTTTGCTTTGCGACTTGATCAACACTCGCTGATCTCATTACACGGTTCCAGAAAACACTCAGTACCCGACACCTCTCTCAGCGGCCCAATAAATCAGCAGCTGGAAGCTGAGCATATGCTTTATGGTTTATAAGTGTAAATAAGCAACTCTCTGCTAATAAGGCATTTGAATAACTTTGCAGGTTTTTTTTTTTTCTTTGAACAGTTTGTGCACAGATGGGTGACAAAATCTTCCACAGGTGTTCACCAGGGTGGAAACCATATGATTCACATCATTTTCGCACTCATCGAAACATTCAGTTCATCGAGACAGAAGAAAAGGATTCAAAACCCCCCTCCTCCTCCCCCATCCTTAATTAGCCACTGACTTAATTTAAAAATCTTGGCTGTCGTTCATGTTCAGTGCAGAATCGATCTGAAGCTCATGAAACGAACCTCATGACGGAGACTTTAATGAGCGGCTTTGCGACCTGACACCCAGGACATCATTTCCTGCGTCGGCTCTCATTAACCTGATTCACATCTTCAAATAAAAGCGTTTATTCTGATCGGTGATGAGGTTAATGAGATTTTGCTCTCTCCTGCATTGCACTAAGACAGACATCAGCCAAAACCTTTTCTTCTCATTATTTTAACTCACATAATCTAGTGCATTAATATACTTTCTGTCAGAGTAGTTTTGTATGGATTTTACAGCGTGGGCAGATGATTCCAGTGACTGAAAATATCCTGGGACTAGAACAGCCTTTTCTGTGTTTTACTTGGAAAAGCAGCTCCCACGTCCACGCAAGAGGACCAAAGTGTCCTGTCACGTTCCCGTGAACGCGTGTGAGTGGATCACACTGTTTTTATTCTCGTCACCGATGGGAAAGTCACCGTGAGCCTGAGCAAAGAGGCCACACACGAGGTCAAGGCCTGAACTAGATGGAGCAGATGCACTCGTGAAAGAGACAAGTGGAATATTTTATACATTTTTAATAAAGAATCACCTAAAATCCAACATTCCCACCATCTAATACTAATTAAAGGCTCTTGTCCTCTAAAGGCAACACACACAGTACTTATAGAGATGCTACAGAAGGTCTGATGAATTTGTGTTTTGGAGTCCTTTTATGGTCAGCTTCCTCAGGGACTGTGCCAAGTATGTTTGGGAAGAAGTGTGTGTGTGTGTGTGTGTGTGTGTGGGGGGGGGGGGGGGTGTTTTGTTTTTAT
>VOQJ01005673.1:1164-16558 GCA_015052665.1 Apistogramma diplotaenia
CTTGAATGGTGAATTCACCAATTGGTGAACCATCCATCGTCCATGATTACTTTATTTCTCATTTCAACTCAGTGGAAAACAGAGGTTAAAGTAATCTGGGAATAGAAGGCTGGAATGCCGTGTGGAATGAAACTCGATATCATTGCAAGCAAAACAAACAAGCAGCTGGCTGATGCGGCTGTGCTGATTTCACTGAAAATGAATCTCAGTGTTTTAATAATCTTTGGGTCTGGTGTGTGTGTGTGAACTTTATCTGAGCTCTGAAGTTTGTCGCGCTGGAAAAAAGTTGAAGAACAGCTGCCAGATCAGAAGTAACACATGGAATAATCCACAGTGTGTGTTTTATCAGTAATTTTCTTTTTTCTTTTTAGCCTATACTTCGATGAATAAACTGCTAATAGAGCAAAATCTTGTCCTGCTGTGTGCTGGACATGTTGATGGGCCTTAACTCAGTGTAACTGTAAGTTACTGTAATAATCCCTGCAAGGGGATTCCCCTCACACAGCCCTGGTTTCCCCCACCCACCTAAAATGACTTTCAGACAGTGGATGAACAGAGGGGCTGGATAGAGAAACAGATGGGGGATTATTTTGATCTGTGCTACTTTAAGAATAAAGACAGCCATTCAATAACAGATTTATGACCATATGACTAAAAAAAAAAGAAAGAAACCTAAGGGACCAGATTGACTGTTGTGGTCTGGCCATCAGTGTTGCAGCTGAGTTTTTAGTCCTTAGCTGTTTTAAACTGCACCGACTTCACCATCTCAATATTTTGTTTTGTTGTATTTTCTAGGGCTTGGTTAGTTCTCTCTTGGCTTTTGTGTCTCAGTTTGTTATTTTGTTTTGCTGTTGTTTCTTCCTGTGTTTCTTTGATTTTTATTATTGCTTTGAGCCTTTTCTTTGTTGTAGTTTTGTGTTCTTTTTCTTTTATTGTTAGGTGATTGGAGTTTCCATTTTGCTCAGGTCTTCCATGTTTATTTTCCTGTCTTGCTGCTCCTGTGTCAAGTCTCTGTTGTGACTTGTCTGCGTGTGTCATGGTTTACAACTTCCTGTTTTATTTTGACAGTCTCGTGTTCCCTGTGCTTTGTGTTTAGCTTTGCTTCCTGTGTTATTAGTCTCATTGAGTCACCTGTGTTTCCTGCTGTGTCCACTTGCCCTGATTACCTCATGTGTCTATTTAAGCCCTCAGTTTGTCACTGTTATTTGTTGTGTTGTCACCAGTTCTCCCCTTAGCTGAGGGTGCTTCCCCCAGTTTAGAGTTTTGGTGTTTACGTTTTGTTTCTGTCTGGTTGAGATTTTGTTTGTACTTTGTATTTTGTTCTCCTGCTAATAAAGTTGAATTAAGTTGAATTGTGTTGTGTCCTGCACTCGGGTACACACAGCCCTGAACCCTGACAGAATAAAGATTTGGGCCTTTGACTGATTTCTTTGAGCTGGTCTTTTCCCGGGGTGGACTGATTGGACTTCTTTATTGTTCGGCACCCTCTTAGTCCATTTCAATGTAAAACACACTGCTGTTGTTTAGAAATGGTGTAAAACTGGTGTAAAACTAAGATTCTCTTTCTTATTTCTTCACTGAGTTGGACCTTCTCATTGTTCTGAGTATTGATTGATCCAAATCCTTTTTATGATGGCAAAGACAAACTACCAGTTGCCTTCAGAAACCTTCAGCACCACATATTAAGTGAATGTATGTATATGTTTGAACCTGGATGTATACTTTGACCGTGTGTCTAAACTTGTGCACCCAGTTCTCATTTCTTAAAGCCATTAAAGATGTATGCTGTAGCATACAGCTCAAATAAATCATTAAAAATCATTAAAATGCCAAAATTAACCTTGACATTCACGCCCATGATGAGCGCCTGTAAACGTCTGACATTCTGATGAAACCTCTGATGTTTTATTATGGTTTATTTTCATGTTTGTTCTCCTATTTATGTGTCCACTCTTTTCTCTTTCACAGTTTACCCCCAAGAGTTTTTACCAACTTATCAGTCTATTAGAGAACAAGAAAACGTAGCCAAAGCAGAAAAGGTGAGTCAACGAAAAATGAAGTAACATTAGATACCCTGAGCAAAACCAATTAAATAGCTTTTGTCACATGCTAGCAAGAGCTTTACTGATACTTAATAGTGCCTGAGGTTGGACTGTGTGGTGAGAGAGCGGGAGGGAGTAGGAGGGAGGGCCTTAAAAGGTTGGCTGACCTACGTTACAGGTTGAATATACAAAGCCAGGTCAGCGTTAACGCTATCTCTGCTGCAACTGCAGGCTGGTCACTTCCTCTTGAATATGTTCAATCTGTACGGTGTTATGGAGGAAGAGAAGTACGAGTTTCAGCCTATAGATTTACCCGATCAGCATTGTTTCTCCCCTCAGGTAGAGTTTAATGGCAAACCAAACTCCCTGTTCTTCAATGATGGGATGAGGAGGATTGACTTTGTCCTGGTGTATGACGATGAGGACAAGAAGGAGTATGAGAAGAGGCACGTATTCCAGAAACGCAAGGTAGGTTTGATTTTCTTTATTTTAATTTTTTTGTATGTTATTGATATAATTTTAAAATGAATTCTGAATTCAATAAGCCAGAGAAGGGAAGCACAAAGTGGGACTTTTGCAAAGTTTCTGAAATGAAAGAAACTAAACTGGATGAGCTTTGAGATTCAAAACTCAAATGCTGGTCAAAAAACAATTACCTGAGCAGGTGAAACAGGATTTCTAGGATTCTGATAGAGGAAGTTTGAAGACATCCAACTATTAACGGCAATGAAGAATTTGCTGTGATGGGAGAGGCTGGTGATGCTTTTGGGCTTAACCGAAAAAGGCACGTGTGTCATCATCAGTATAGCAATGGCAGCAGATGCCGCTGAAGCTGTTAAGCCTGGGGCTAGGATATAACAAGGAAATAGAATTGAACCAAATATGAAGCCCTGAGGGACCACAAATCTGAGGGGCAGAGATGAGGATATTTAGTTTTAATATGAATTCAGAGCTGTATGTCAGATAAATATGATGATGAGTCCCTGGTTCAATTCCAAATGTTCTTTTTCTTCATTTTTAAATAAAGATCTGACTCCAATTTATGTGTCAGTATATTTATATGTCAGAAATGACAGAAATTGTATTATTTTCTTTTTAAAAAAAGTCATAATTGCATATGAATGGCATAAGCTGCATACAGATAAATGTATATAGCATAGATTTTGTCGTTTTTTGGTGTATTACTCATACAAGTGGCGGAGACTGTTTTTTTATTTGTAAAAGGAGTTTTTGTTTGCACTTGTATTGCAGTCAATATGGCTTCATATTGTGTTATTGTGACTGTAAGTACACATCACACTGTGGCTGCATGCCTTGAAAGAGGAAATGAAGAGTGCCTTTTTTTCACATCAGTTTGGTCATGAGTCTTCGTATTGAAACCTGAACTTTGTCCCTCATTTTTGAAATTGTGGTGCAAGAAATGTTAAACCTCCGCGAGATGAATCCAGCTGGTTTGCGACTGAAGAAAGAAAAACAGCGATTGCTGGTCTGTTTTTGTTAGTCGTGTTAGGCTGAAGGATACTCGGGCATGAACTGACACATCCAGGCACGTCTGTTATCTTTCACAATAGGTTTACAGTACGGTTTGTGAACAATGTCATGTTTGGAAATACGTATATTGCTCAAGCATGTGCCACGTATTTTTTCAGCTGATTGAGAGCTGTGAATGCAGGCAGTGGGTGTAGACAGCTACAACTCAGTCCCACAGCTACAACTCAATGTAGAAGCTGTCCAGCCGGTTTTAGGGAGTTCCTTGTAAAAGAGAGTCTAGAGAGCCACTGGAAGTCAGAGCTTGTGCTCCATTGGGTCTGAGGCAATTTGTTATTTATATGCAACCGAAACCAAACTAAGTCCAGCGAGGAGAGAGCTGTGCAGCAGTCTGTAGCAGCCACGCCCTTTATTTTGCTGTACTGCTACACATTCATAGATTTCATGATGAAATCTAAAAAAGTCAAGGTTCACCCAAGATGTTTCTTGTGAAAGTGGAGCTTCAAACACGGGTTGCTCAACCTCATTCTGCTCCAACTTTTGGGAAGGTGTGGTCCACTTCCAACTGTTGTTGGCTAAATGCAATTATTATTATTATCTAAATACACCACGTGCTCTGATGGTATTTCCTGTTTCTCACAGAAATATCCTTCTGTGAACAGGGGTTAGCTGTAACAAAGAGCAGAGCTATTTTTGGCTTTGCTTTGTCAAAGGTTCCTTAAAAGTGTCAGAGGTGCTGAACATGACAGTTTAAATAACGTGACTATAGAAACAGAGGATCTTGTGGGGTTTTTTCTGCCAAGCCTCACTGCTTGTTCTGCAAATGAACACAACAGAGCGCAACATGATGCTGTGATGCGGTCATAAAATTTTTTGTTAGGCCTTTTTAAAAAATAAATACATCTGTCTGATAGAGGGGTAATGAAAGTAGCTGCTGTATCCAGTACATAATTTGAATTGGGTTTTTTTGTGTGCCTTACTCTGTAGAGACGGCGAGAGTACTTTGAGGCCAGCCTGATGAAGATGGGCTTGGAGTTGGAGGCCACGCCCTCTGTAAGCGGACGCCTTTGCCTGGAAGTCACTGTTTCTGTCCTCGTATCTCATACTGCAACTAAAATCTCTCTGCGTTTGCAGGTTTTGGATGACAAACTCATATTTGTGAAAGTTCACATGCCATGGGATGTGCTGTGCACCTACGCCGAGGTCTTGCACATCAAGCTTCCCATCCAGGCCAACGACTTGTCCTCCCGCCCCTCACCATGGCGCTTTTTCTCCTTCATCACCAAGCAGTTCTATCCCGATGAAAACCTGATCAATAAAGAATCAGAGTACTTCACTGCCCCCTTTGAGAAGGCTCGTCTGGAGTACTTCCATGTTAAGGACAAAGATCTCTTCTTCACTCCATCCATGAGGAGCAGGATGGTTAGTTGTCCCATGTAGTTCACTTAGTTCAGGCTGCCTGCAGCTTCTTCTCATTGGTTTATTAGTGGGAGCAGCGTTTGTCTATCTCAAAACATTCATGACTTTTCATGGTAAAATATAGCTTAAGAAGAGCCCCTTTAGAGTGACAGTAAGGAAAAAGCATTGACACTAACTGTAGGATAAATTAGCACAAGGATAACTTTATTTCTTTTTTTCTTTCCTCAGGCATTTTACATCCTGAGCCGAGCCCCCTACGAGATACGAGGAAAAATAAAGAAGTTTGGTATCACCAAACTGCTGGACGGTGGAGTTTACAAAGGTGCCTATCCCCTCCATGATGTAAGTCTGCTTTATTTGTCATGTTTAGCTGAGCTACAGGATACTGTGATATGCTTATGGCTTCTCTGTTGGCTATGTCAGTGTCGCTTCAATGTCAGGTCCGACAAAGAAGACTCTCCCAATGAACGATATCTGCTCTTTGAGGAGTGGGCTCATCCCAAAAGCTTCTACAAGATGCAGCCACTCGACCTCATAAGGTGCGCTTCTTTCTTTTCTCTCGCTTCATAGAAACGAACGTGAGGTCTTAAAGTCTGTATTTGAATTCAGGGCTGCAGAGAAAAAATAGATCCAAAGTAGAAATTATTAATTATTCACATTATCTTTCATATATAGGAAGTACTATGGTGAAAAGGTTGGTATCTACTTTGCATGGTTGGGTTTCTACACGAGAATGCTCACTCTGGCTGCTGTTGTGGGGCTCGGCTGTTTCTTGTATGGGTACCAGATCCGAGAAACCAGCACCTGGAGGTACTGTAAATATATATGAAGTTTTAATGTTTTGGTGATTTTTTTTTTTTAATGTAAAAAAAAAAGCATTGTATCGCTTTCTAATGATCTTTGTTGTGTGTTTACAATACTGCAGTAAGGAGGTGTGCGACCCAGATATTGGAGGAAAACTTGTGATGTGTCCACAGTGTGACGGGTGTAAGTTCTGGACGTTAAACAGCACCTGCGACACTTCGAAAGTGAGTTTTGTTTTATTTCAGAAGTAAATGTGAATGGATCTTAGCTACTGCTATTGTTGCTCGGTACACGAGTCAGTAGGAAACGTGTCATGGTGAAATGAGACGCACATTGTAACGTGAATATAAAGGTGAGCTACACTTTACATTGGAGTCTTCAAATTTTATTTAACACAGAGTTCTGCCAACCTCACTGTTGGCACATTTGCATAGGGAAATGTGTGGCTGCTATTTTACTTCATGACAGAACTGCTGTTGTAATTGAATTTAAATACAACCTTTTACTCTTTTTTTTTAGACGCTGTGCATGTTTGATAACTTTGGAACTTTGGTGTTTGCAATTTTCATGGCTGTTTGGGGTAAGTTTGATACAGTTATGTGTGCATCACATTTGGTAGTATCGATGGGGCGTGGGGTGGGGGGAGTCAGTTCACTGTACAGAAAGATTTGTGGAGGAAGATAAGGTTAATGCCCTATTTACAGTGTGCTTGTTTTTTTCCTGTATCTGTTCATCTCGTGCAGTGACTTTGTTCCTGGAGTTCTGGAAGCGCCACCAGGCAGAGTTGGAGTATGACTGGGACACTGTGGAGTTCCTGGAACAGGAAGAGCAACCACGCCCAGAATATGAAGCCAAATGTATCCATGAGAGGAAAAACCCCATCACAGGGGTAAATCACACACACTTTTCCCCAGCTACTCTCAGTCTGATATTTGATTTTCTCTGCTATTCGGTGATGCTACATTAAATCTGTGATTTCTACCTTTTCATATTTTGTTTTTAAGTTCTGTATTTCATGATATAACTTGTCTGTTATGCAGCTGAGGGAAAAGGTGCCATATACAACTTGTGGACGATGCATCCGTGTGTCGATAGGAATAACAACAGTTATATTCTGGGTAATTAAATTAATTATTTAATTACAATAAATTGTTTTTTTTAGGGACCTTTTTATTCACAAGCTTCAAAGACAAGAAATACAGTCATGGTACAAAGAAAGTACACCCTCCTTTCAACTCTAACGTTTTACATGACAGGAAATAATTTTAAAAATCATCTAGTTGTTAGCAGACTTTAAAATTACACAGATATAATCAAATACAACAAAACATGACACATTACACTGTCATTATTTATTTAACATGCAGAAGCAGTGTGTGGAAAACTAAGTACAACCTTAATGCTTACACGGGATGCAAATTAAATGCATTTGATCATCATCAAGTGCTGGTCTGCAGCATTCAGGTATGTGTCAACACAATGCCGCAATCTTCTCAGGAGTGAACATTCCAGCAAATACACCTCAAGGTCAGACGATGCGATGCTCAGAGAAACTGATAAACAAAAACAAAAAAAAAAAAGAAGAGCTACAGGCTCAGTTAGCATCTTTCACCATAAAGTACAGCACCCCGTTTGGCAAAAACCACAACATATCACTACAAACAAATCATAACAAATGTCAGCACGGTGGTGGAGGGGTGATGATTTGGGCTTATTTTCCAGCCACAAGAACCTGGGGCACCTTGCAGTCACTGAGTCCATGAACTCTCCGGTATATCAAAGGCTTCTTGAGTCAAATGTGACGCCATCTGTCTGACAGCTAACTTTTGGCTAAAACTGGGTCATACAATAGGACAATGATCCCAAGCACAGCATCAAATATGCAACAAAATAGCTAAAAAAGAAAATAAAAGTTGCCCAGGCAAAGACCAGACTTCAGGACTCAAATGCTGTGAAAAAACAATTACTTGAAGTTATTGCTGCTGAGGGTTGTCCTACAAGCTACTGAATAATGGGGTGTGCAGTTTTTCACACAGTGCTTCTGCATTTTGGCTTAATTTTTTTAATGTAAATAATAACGAGTTGTATGTGAGGTTGTATTTAAGTCATTTTAGAACCTAATTAGAACCAGATCATTTTTTAAAATTATATCCTTGCATGTAAAATTTTAGAACTGAACCTTAGAACTGAGTACTTACTTTTTACCATGATTCTATATGTAATATTCACATACTGTTTTTTGCTTTAATAGAAAATTTTAATTAATTGAAGTTCTTTAAGAAGTGATTGAAGACAGAATACATAATATTCTTGGTTTGTTTAACTGTGTTCTGTTCTGTAGATTATGCTAATCGTGGCGTCTGTTGTGGCCATCACTGTGTACCGCCTGGCTGTCTTCGTTACCTTTTCTGTTGAACTGAAAAGTAAAAACCTGACGAGTATTGAGCCGATAAAGGAGTATGTGACACCTCAGATGGCCACTTCTGTCACGGCATCACTCATTAACTTTGTTTTAATTATGATCCTCAATACACTCTACGAGCGGGTCGCCATCTGGATCACAGACTTTGGTAAGTCGAACATCCAACTGTACTTTTCTCAGTGGAAAATAGTCTAATTCACAGTCCTTTCATGTCTGACACAATGACAGAGCTTCCACGGACCAAGACGGACTATGAGAACAGCTTGACTCTGAAGATGTTCCTCTTTCAGTTTGTCAACTATTACTCTTCTTGTTTCTACATCGCCTTTGCAAAGGGGAAAGCAGTTGGTCATCCTGGAAAGCCTGTTTATCTTTCAAAAAAATATCGAAACGAGGAGGTACTGTTCGTCCATTATGCTGTTACATTGCTAAGTTAATACCTAGATATTCATGACTCTTCTTGTGTCTTGCTACTGCAGTGTGATCCTGGTGGTTGTTTGATTGAGCTGACGACTCAGCTGGCAATCATCATGGGTGGAAAAGCCATATGGAACAACATCCAAGAGGTCTTGATACCGTAAGGACTCAAGAATCTAAGAACTGTTTTTTAAATTTAATATAGCATAGGCAAAACTAAGAAACACAGTGAATGATAGGTATGCTTGGAAACACTGGGAATACAGAGGCAGGGAACACACAGATTACACAGAAGGTGTGACAATTAACAGAGGAGACAAAGACATTAAATACACACATGAGATAATGAGGGGAGAACACAGCTGAAGCCAACAGAAATAATGAGACTGGAAAGTAAACACACCAGAAAACAAAGAGAACAATAGTTATCAAAATAAGGCAGGAAGCGTGACACACAGCGGACTACACTGGGGAAACATGGAAAGATGAAGGACAAACACAGACGGGACTGGAACACAAAAGGGAACTAACTAAAAACAAACCTCAGTGTCAACAGTCATTAGAACTAACAAGAACTGACAACTCAAGAACTGTGGTTGGCAGTTGATTTTTCACATTAGGTCAGATAGGTTTGGATCGTTTGGTTCCTTGGTATGTCCAGAGCCTCATACAAATGTGCAATGTGAAATAAGAATGAGAACCCAGAGTAAAATACGGTATATTATTTTAGATATATATATTTTCTTTATTCATCCATCAAGCTCAGGCCCTCTACCAGAGGCCTGGTGTCTTAAAGGTCCTGCGCAGTATCTTAGCTGTTCCTAGGACTCTTCTCAACAGATCTTAAATATCGTTCCTGGAATCTGTTGGAGCCACTCTCCCAGTTTGGAAGTCACTGTCTCAAGTGTTCCAGTTACCACAGAGACCACTGTTATCTTCAACTTCCACATCCTCTCTAGCTCTTCCTTGAGCCCCTGGTATTTCTTGAGTTTCTTGTGTTCCTTCTTCCTGATGTCAACATTTATCACAGCAGCTTCTTTCCTTATCTGTTCACCACTACGATGTCCAGTTAGTTTGCCATCACATTTGTCTGTCTGTATCTGGAAGTCCCACAGAATCTTAGCTCGATCATTCTTTACCACCCTTGGGTGGTATCCCATTTTGACCTTGGGACTTCCTGGTCATACTGTACTCAACACAGATGTTCCTGTATACTATCCCAAAAAAGAAGAAAAAACAGGCACATCCAAAAAGCCCTGAAAGGGGTGCAGGAACAAGAAAAGCACTAGGAGGAGTGGAACACAAAAAAGTAACGTTTTTGTCATGTGAAGGTCTCGTCTTCTTGTTCAGTTATTCTGGAGCTAACAGGTGTGCACGCATTTTGCTACTTCTGTATACTATCCCAGCCACTTGGTTATGGCGTTCCATGTATGCCCAGCCTGGTAGGATATTGCACCCTGCCGTTATGTCCTGGATTGTCTCGGGGCATCAATGCACACCCTGCACCTGGGGTCTTGCCTGGTGTGTTAGACCCCAGCCTCATCTTGTGCTCAGAGCTTGTTCCTTTGCTGCCATGATTAGTGCCTCTGTGCTGTCTGTCAGACCAACTTTGTCGAGCCATTAGTAGGATTTTTATGTATCATACTGTGCAGGGGCCTATCCTTCCATGATGGTTCCTGTTCTTCTTTATCGGGTTTCTGCTGCCTGTGGTGCCACTAAGCGCATGATCCTTTGTGGCCTTCCTGATGTACTGATGGATCTCTGCTGTTTCATCTAGGATAGTGGTTCTGATACTCACTAGTCCTCGGCCTCTTGCCTTCCACTTAGCATATAGTTTCAGGGTGCTGGACTTGGGGTGAAACCCTCCATGCATGGCAAGGAGCTTTCTTGTCTTAATGTCAGCGCCTTCTGTCTCCTCTTTTGGCCAGCTTATTATCCCAGTAGTGTGTTTGATGACAGGCAGGACGTAGGTGTTGATTGCCCCAATTTAGTTATTTTAATTCAGCTGACTTCTCTAATGTCATTACTGTAGGTCCTAGTGGTATGGATCACTGAATCGACGTCTCGTTCACTCCTGACATACAGCTTAATGTCATCCATGTAGAGGAGGTGGCTAATGTTTGCTCCACTCCATAGTCAGTATCCATAGCCAGTCTTCTTAATGATCTGGCTGAGTAGGTGTGCATCATGTTGGGGCCTGGTGCTGTCCAACTCTTAATGAGACTATCTTGGATATCTACTACTGCAAGTTTACTGGATGAATTACTGGATCTTGTTCAGGGAACTCACTGGTTAAATCCACTAGCCTGTGAGCATTGTTGTTATGTGTTGCATCCTTCTCCCATATGCTCTTCCAGTATTGCTCCATCTCCAGCCTGGAGGGATCACAGTTTCTGTGGTATAGCTCAGCTGGTTGGTTTCAGTGATGGTCAAGTAGGGATTGTCCTTAGTGCTGCATTCATATCTACCAAGATGGTAGATTTCAAAGGGTACTTGATGTAATCTTGGTAATCTGCCAGGTCCAGGTTTCCATCTCAGCCATGATCTTCTCTTTCAAGTCAGTTGCTCTGAAATTGAATGTACAAGTTGTTCTTTGAACTTGAGACCCCATCTCAGAGTGTGGGGATGATGATATCTCCTCCCTGACCTGATGTTCTGGTTCCTGTATATCATCAGTCTCTAGTCGTGATGGCAGTTACTTCTTGTGGATGTTGGATCACTGAGCTACTACTGTTTCTGGTGTTAATCTAGATGTTGGACTTCAAAGAATCCGTAGGTCCCGTATCATGTTCATACAGTATAACCCCTTTCACTAGGGTTACTTGTGTAGTAGCATTCCAGCAGTTTCCGATTCTCATGTCGTGTCCTCTTTTGCCATAGCCATGTTCCAGTAGGACACTTACTGTCAGTATGTTATTGTCAAATGTTGATAATTGTGAATGATCTCTAAGCTAAACAAAATCAACAGAAAATTGCTAATTGGGATCGAAATCTCTTCAAATGTGCTTCCATCCTTTTACAGGTGGGTGAAGAATCTGCTTTCTCGACACTGTGCCCGTGCGACTTCAGAGAAGGCGACTCCTCGCTGGGAGCAGGACTATCAGCTCCAAGCCGAATCAAAACTAGGGCTGTTCTATGAATACCTTGAGATGGGTAAGATTTAGAATTGTAGCTACAAGTAAGATACTGTTGTTGATAAGTGAACCTGAATAAAACCTGAATATCATAATAATTGATCAGTTTACTAATACCTGCTCTCCTCTTGTCTCTTAAAGTGATCCAATTTGGCTTTGTGACCTTGTTTGTGGCCTCCTTCCCTCTGGCCCCGGCCTTGGCGCTGGTCAACAATCTAATAGAGATTCGGGTTGATGCTTGGAAAATCACTACTCAGTTTCGCCGCGTTATGCCAGAGAAGGCCCAGGATATAGGTGCATGGCAGCCCATTCTTCAAGGCATCACTATCTTGGCTGTGGTAACAAATGTAAGCTGGTGATTATAGCCAGATACTAGTTTATTAATTCCTTATACACGCTATCATAACCTTAACCATCTGATAAAGCATAATTTTGCTCCCAAGACAATTCAGTCCAGCAGACTCCCATGGTTAAATACTGAAGTATAACTAAAAATGTGGGGTTTTTTTAGCTACAAAAAAGTCTCTTAGCATCACATGTCCCCCTTTGCAAACTGTTTTCTGTTTTTCCTGCATTAACTTGATGTCCTGATGTTTGAACAGGTCATGATCATTGCTTTCACGTCGGATATGATCCCACGGCTGGTCTACTACTGGTCTTTCTCCGTGTACCCCTACAGAGATAACACTGAAAACACCATGAAGGGCTACATCAACAGCTCACTGTCACTATTCAATATCACCGAACTACCTTTTTTTGAAAAGGAATATGTTGTAATTCCCAACATGACCACCTGCAGGTACACCCATCCTTGTGTTTTGTGTTAACGTTTCGTGAATAATTAAGTTCTATATGACTTTCTAGTCAAACCTTTGCTACAATTAGGAGAAATTGCTATATTGAAACATATTGCACTATTTTCATTGTTTACTGACCAGCCACTTTATTAGTCACACCTTGTTAGTACTAGGTTGGAGCCACTTTTGCTTTTAGAACAGCTTTATTTCTTTGTGGTATAAATTCAACGAGGTGTTGGAAACATACCTAAAAGAGCTTTTTACATATTCACATGAAATTATGGAGTTGCTGCAGATTTTATCAGCTGCGCATCCCACCATGAGGGGACCCTATTCAATCGAGATTTAGTGGCTGTGGGGTTCGTTTGAGTTTTGAGTTTACAGTGAAGTAACTGCCAAGTTCAAGAAATCAGTTTGCGATTATTTGAGCTTTATGGTGCGTTATCCTGCTGGAAGCAGACATCAGCGGATGGGCACACTGCAGTCACAAAGAGATGGGCATGGTCAGCACCAATAATCAGGTAGTCTGTGGAGTTTAAATGATGCTCCATTGGTACTGAGGGGCCCAAAGTGAGGCAAGAAATTATCCCCCATACCATTACACCCCCAGCAGCCTGAGCTGTTTGATTCATGGCAGGATGTATCCATGCTGTTTATGCCAAGTTGTTGTTGCCTTTCTATCAGCTCAAAGTAGTCTCTGACCTATGACATCAACGAGGCATTGTCACCCAGAGAACTCACTGGGTTTTTTTCTCTTCTTTAGACCATCTTCTAAACTTTCTAGAGAGGGTGATGTAGGAAAATCTTAATATATCAACAGCTTCTGAAATAAGAGCAGCGTATCTGTTATCAACAACTACACCACTTTCAAAATCAAGGCATAAATAATTCTGATACTCAGTTTGAACTTGGGAAGGTCATCTTCACCATGTTTACATGCCTAAATGCATTAAGTTGCTGCTGTGTGATTGGCTGATTAGATATTTGCATTAATGACCAGTTAAACTGTACCTAATTAAGTGGTATTTCTTAGTATGAATGTAACATTATTTCTCCTCAACATTCACCATGTGCAGGCTAAGTTTTGACTTAACTTTAGTTAGCTCAGATAGCACATGTATGAGCCTATGTACACATGCATGTTTATATGCAAGCAAAAAAGGATCAGAGATAACGATGTGATACTGTAGCAACCTGAACAGTCCCTGCAAGCATCACAGTTTAAACAAACGTACTGGCAAGAAGGTTTATCGATAAATTTCAGAAGTAAGAGAAGGACTAAGCAGAGGGAGGGAGTAGAGACTGAGAGCATGAGAGGAATGTAGACCAAAGCTATTTTGGAGTTAGGAATGGGGGCAGGGCTTGGTAGAGGTTCAGTAGAGTGAAGAGCAGACAGAGGAGAGCAGTACAGATGGAGTCACACAGCATAGAAGGATGAAGAGCAGCTGGGGGCTCCTTGGACTCCATTCTGATAATCAAGTGAACACAAACCAGGAACACAAATCTTTTGTCTTTTAGGTATCGAGACTACCGGTTCCCTCCAGGGCACCCCAGACAGTACGAACACAACATGTACTACTGGCATGTGATTGCTGCCAAAATGGCTTTTATAATTGTTGTAGAGGTGAGTATAAACCAAATAAATGGAAACTGAACATGTCGCAAAAATATTATTGAGCCCCAATCTATTACAACAGACCAATGGAGGTGTCTGTCTTTTTTTTTGGTCTCTTCACAGCACGTTGTTTATTTTACCAAGTTCATCCTGTCCTACATGATCCCAGACATCCCCGATGCTGTTAGAGAACAAATCAAACGGGAAAAATACCTGACTCAGAAGATCCTCCATGAGACCAACCTGAAGCTGGTATCTAAACGTTTGAGGCCAGCTGAAAATGATACTGAAAGCTGAGAGTCGGCAGTTGATTTCGGACAGTAGATGAAAGCAGAGGGAAGAAGCTATCACACCTTTTTAGGTGTGTAACTAAAAAGTGTCCTTATACAAAGATTATCAGGTTATAAAAATGTCAAAATTAAGACTGTAGCAAAATATGAATCTCCTGAAATGAAACATCTTCTTTGAAGAGCTGCAGGACTGTGGTCCAGACTCCATCCCTACCAATGTGTTCTCACCCTGGACTGCTTTGATGTGAGAAAAAGCACTTTAAGAATCCTGTTTTTCTAGTGAACTTTGGTCTTACTGTCCCTTCAAATGTAAAGATGACAGCTGGGTGCAGAAACCCAGAGAGGAACACCAGATGCTGACCATCTGAATTGTAATCTATTTTAACATTTCAAAAAAATTAAGCCATAAGCCTAATAAAACAGACTAATGCCAAGAAAAATTTTTAATCAAATGACATGCTGGATGTTTTATTTATTGACATTCACATCTAGATTTGGATAATAAAAAAGGCAGGAAAGGATGTCCAATCAGTGCCTTCAACTGTGAAGCTTGACTCTAGCTAAGTGTTCCAAAGCAATGACGACTAGCTACTATTTCGCCCTTCTTTCAGCTCTATCGTGTGGCCTTCATCAGCACATATTTTTGCTCAGCTGTTATAGAAATGACCATTGAAGCCATTGTGCTTGTTAAACTTCCAATGTTTGAAAAGACACAGTAATTATTATTAAGCGTCTATCAGTTTTGTTGCTCCTTTTGCTCATTTTGGGTGCATCAGCATGGAGCCATTGCAGTATCATCTCACGCTGCCTGCCCGTCTGCACACAGGCGATAATTATCAATACGACTAGATGCACGTTTGCTTCACTTTTGAATGCTGTGTCCATCAAAGAACTCATGTTGTTACACAATTAAATGTGCACCAGATTATCCACTTTAAGTTTTATATGTGTTTGTTTTGGGGGGAG
>VOQJ01005676.1:2580-22533 GCA_015052665.1 Apistogramma diplotaenia
GGAACGGGGGGGTGAAGAGTGTCTGTATTCCCCCCCCAGGTCCTCCCCCCGACATTAAAGGGGCGCCCGCCGCAAAACCCCCCGCCCCCCCCCCCCCCCCCCCAATCCTTTATTTATACAGCACAAGTTCACAACAGTCATCGCTAGACGTTTTATATGAGAGACCCTCAACAGTCAGACAACCTCCTATGATCATGCAGTTGGTGACAGTAAAGGTCGTTACACACCGGACAAAAACGACACGAAACGCCGAAACTTTTGGATGCGAATTTGTCCTGTAAGCTTTGTTCACACCTTTATTCACGTTGCGTTTTTGCGAATAAATCGTCCTCCATTAAACGCACTGTGAAAAAAATAAAAAATTGCAGTCGACATCAAGCGATGATGTAATGGGTCCTGATGTTTATAACCAAGAGCAGGACGACGCGGAGATTCTGGGTTCATCCAGCTCCCGAGAACCCGGAGATGAAGCTGCATCCCGGCCACTTTTATTTAGGGTGTCAGGGGGCAGTTTGTGCTCTTTTTGGCAGAGTTGGGATCACAGAGGATAGAGAATCATTTCAGAGAGCTGACTGACCCGGAGCAGCGTGTAGCTGTGTCTGAGGAACAATAGTGTTTTACTGTTCCCACATTCAGTGTGTCGGCGAACGTTTGGAGCTATGAGCTCGCATGTTCCTAAATGCAGCACTCTGATTGGTCAGATGAGTTTATTCGCTTGCG
The DNA here is from genome assembly GCA_015052665.1 of Apistogramma diplotaenia. NCBI lineage: Eukaryota > Metazoa > Chordata > Actinopteri > Cichliformes > Cichlidae > Apistogramma > Apistogramma diplotaenia. Next base: position 3,301 of record VOQJ01005676.1, read on the forward strand.
GAAATCGGAAAAATCAAACTTGATCCGAAAAAATAAATGCTGCAAATTCGTCCTGTGAAATGACGCGCCCGGTGTGAACAGCTGCATTAAGAACAGGCGAGTCCGAAAATTATTATTTTCGCACAAATTTACGCGTCCGGTGTGTAAAGGCCTTAAGAAGGAAGGTCCTCCTTTTGAGGAGAACTCTAGTAGAAGCAGACTCATAGGACCAGCTGGTTGGTGGCCGAGGGATAAGAGAAGGTAAAAAAAGACTACAGAGAGATGATGAAGAACAAGCAGGACAAATATAAGACATTTGTGGTGTGACAAAGTGGTTGATGCAGTAAAGGAACCAGCAGTTAAGTGTGTCGTTGGGAGGAACCTAAACAAAACAGTTGCACACACTCGAGTCTGTCAGGTTTGATAATATCATGAAGCCTGGTTGTGCACGAAGTTGCCCTCCTTTTTCCCCGTCTGTAAAAAATGTCATTTGTTGACATTGGCCATCATCAGGGTCACATCAGAGTCCATCATTGCAGAAAAATGTCCACAGGCTATTAAAGGCAGCCCAGAGTCTCTTTCTGAAGTCACATTAAACATTGGTCAGATACTGGCACTAAAACATGTTTAATACATGAAGAAAGGTTAGTGACGCTGTTGTGGAAAAACTGTAATTCTACCCTAATATGAACTTTGTGAAGACACGTTAGCGATTCTCTTTAAACAAAAGGTCATTAGTTGGAACTTATTAGGCCACATTTGTGTAAGAAGTCCTCCCCAGTTGCAGAAGGACCCTTTTGACTCGGTCCTCTTGAGCTCTGCTGGTTTCTCTTATACCAGTGGTTTTTATACAGGGGTAAAAGCTGTGGGATGAAACCCCAAAGTAATTCCACTAATGACTGCTGTTCTGCTGACTGAGCTCGGTTCAAGAGAGAGAACTGGAACAAAAACAGAAGGCAGAAAAGTAATGAGGAAAAAAGATGAATGGCTTCGTGTTGGGGAGGGTTTCTCCAGCACATCTGAACTGATGTGACATTACATCAGATTTTATTCTGGTATCTGGGGCGCTTCAGTCAACATTTATGAACATGAACACCGTTTTTTAAAAGGCAGTCAAAAAAAATCTTCAGTCAGATGAAACACTTGGAAAAGTTTTTTTTTGTACCGACAATGAGACAGCTGCATGAAAGCCCAAATGTTTCAAGAGTTCTTCAAATCTTCAAACAGTCGTAAGCTAATAAAGTCTGAAGTGTTACTGCCACTCAGTGCGTTAATTGCAGTATCATAGAAATGGTATTTTATTTTAATTCCATTGTTGCTAATGCAGTGACCCAGTTTCCATTTCAGCAGCAATGGCGGCTTTCTCATCTGTGTGCATATGCAAAATACGTTTGAAGAGTCAAGAGCCTGAAGGTGGATTGTGTCAACACATGAATGAACTTGTCAGCCCCTCAGATGGCCACTCTTCTCTTTTCTGTTGCAAAAGAAGGTGCACATGACATAAATTGGGCCAGTATAAACTGAGGGAACTGCACAGGGAGGCAGTGCAGAAAATTGAGTGAGATTGGTTGAGGGTAAGTGGGAGAAAATGATAGCTAGGAAGGAAGAAAGTGAAAAGAAACGAGACAGACAGGAATGACAGGGAAGAACGACAGCCGAGGGAACACAACAGCGGACTCGGGAGTATGGTAGGAGGAAACGAGGAGAGGCAAGGTGGAAAGACGAGAAGGGGAAGATAAAAGTGGAAAGCAAGCAGAGACGAGGGGTGGGGGGGATTTGGATGCCGAGATGAAAGAGGAGGGATTGTGGGTAGGGCTGCTGGATGGGAACACAGCAGCGAGGGAGGGTAAAAAACACAGCGTCTGACACGCCGGTGACAGTTGCCGCTAACTTCAGTGCGCTCATAATGATCACTTCCATTAACACAACTCATATTTGTTTCACCGCACACTTTTTAAAATGTTTATTTACTGCACAACCGCTAAGCCAGCAGCATGTTCCTCTTAGTGTTCTTAAAATGACCCAAACGACATGGATTGAAATAACAAATGATTCCCAGTTTGTGTTTATGGTTAAAGTGACTCAGAGCCAGTGTTCTTCTAGGATAAGAAACAAGCAGAGGATATTCAATGGAAGATCTTTTAGTGGTTTTGTAATTGACTAAATATGTATCAACCCTTCAATCTCTGTGGGTCTGTGCACCAGCAGGAGTGCAGGCAGAGAGCAGGTTCACCACTGATTAATGGGATCAGTGTTGATGGAGCCTCACAGAGGTCAGGGGGACAGTGAGAGTCAGGGAACAAACAGGCAGACAGACCAAGTCCTCAGTGGTGGCTAAGAAATGCATACGCTAATTTGTGCCACATTATTAATAGATTATTAAAGTATACGTTCTTTAATGGTTTGTAATCTCTAGTTTAAATTAATTCCTCATTAATATTTCCTCTTGCACTAAAAACAAAAACCTGCTCCAGTTGAATCACCTTTGTAAGCAAAATGCTAAATGTGTTAATAATAACGGTGGTGGGCTCACATTTCCATGAAGTTAGGAATAGAAAGGAAATATTTGAAAAAAGGTTATAATTTATTGATCATTTAAAAAGATCTGTGAGTTTAGAGCATCAGCGCTAGGTAACGAGGATAAAATTCACATTTTTAGGCTGAGTGGAAATACATTAACTGAGTTCAAAGCCCAAAATGCTTTTTCCCCTGATATTTAAAATCATTTCACACTGTTGGCTGGGTTTGCGCCGCAGATGGGCATGGCCACCGTGATGTTACCCTCTGCTTCTGGGCAACACGTTTTGAAGTTTAGAACACAAATACGGCAAGGACGTGTAGTTCACTGGCACTAATTAGCGGCGCTGAGGCCCAGCAGACAGCGGTCCGCTCCAGCAGCCTGCGTCGAGGCGCCTGTCAGTCAAAACATCCTTCAGCGTCCGGGGGTCGAGCGTGTCGGGGACTTTTTAACATGAACATAACCTCTACTTTAAATCATTATTCATAGGGCCAGTGTCTCCCTGCATGTTTGAGACTGAGCTTTGCTTAAGAGAGGCTGTGTATGTCGCTCAGCCCTGTTACGCTCACTTAAGTCAACTAGCAAGATCCACAAAGTAGAGACTTTCTGCTGCTCTTAACTTCCACCCCTCTGCACCAGAGACCGTTTCTACATTCTTTTCTCTAAGCAGCCTTATCAATATCCCCAATCAGTCGCCCTCTAAAAATAGAAGTCTACCTGATAACCGGATATTAACTGCAATCATTTTTCAGTACAGATGCAACTTTCACTGTAATGAAGTAGAATCAGCGTCTTTGCTGCAGAGGACACAGACCTTATTGCTCCCTGAGCCGCACGAGTCCTTAAATCTGCTGCTGCATCCTTTGATTTTCTCCTCTGGTAAATTCGATAGTCGTATTTATGGATTTCCAAGTTAATATGATGAACATTTAGGTGTACAGGAATGCTGCACGCACTATTTAGGCACTTTGATATTAACATCCTCCTCCTCAAAACAAGCCCTCTGTGTGTATTGTCTGTAATAACAGGAGTTTGCATTTCAAGGCACACATGAAAGACTGTTTGAGCATAAAACATGAATGCATCAGGCATGTGTGTATATTATTATTATTATTATTATTATATATAAACTATTATACCCACACTTCCTTAGCAGGAAGCCTTAAACTGTCAGTGCTGCCGCCTCTGATGATCAAACTTCAAAGATAAATGTTTGTATTTGTGCTGCATGATCGTGAGTAACTTGTGGACTCAAGCATGCTCACTAGAAACAACATGACTTTATCCATAAAACACACATTAAAGTAACGGTTCAACATTTTTGGGACGTTCGTACTTCTTTTGTGCCGCTGTGATCATCACTTCTGCCATCTGTTCAGTAACTACGAGGCCAAAGCAGGATGCAGTCAGATTAACATGAAGCTGGGAAATGATCAAGACTCATTAGTCAACACATTGTTCGTTTAGTCCATTTAAAAATCAAAATGAATGCCCACCCCCCCCAGTGCAGTTCAAGGAGTTCAAGCAGTGCCGAGTCTGTTCATGAGCGGGGGGGTGAGGGGAGGTGTGCGGTGATGCCGACTCTTCCTCCTGCTGCTGCAGCTGAGAGCCGAGCGTGAAAACAAAGCTGTCAGTTTACTCGGTGATCTACTTTCCAACAAAGCACCGCGAGGCTTCTGTTTGATGTGATTTGGTGCAAAATAACTAACACTGAACTGGATTCCTGCCCCCACCTGTGGCCACGAGCTGCGGGTGACGCTCAGAAGAGTACGGCCGTGAAAACAAACGCATTAAAGAAGCCAGGGAGGTGGTTCTGGTTCTGGTTCTGGCTGCAATGGTATGAGATTTTCACAGTGTGATAACTGACAGAAAATATCACCACATTTCACATATATAATTATAAGTTAGACTGACCCTTAAAGGAAGAGCAAAAGTTTCTTCTTCTTTTTTTTTTGTTTAACAAATTATTTTAGTGTTGGAACCATTTTAATGATTTTTAATCAGCGTCTGATCAATACTGTTGACAGCAGAATGACTGTTATAAAGCAACGTTAGTGGGAAATAACCAGATGCTGCACACAGAGGGATTATTTCTGACATCATCATAATAGAGATTTCTCTCTTTAAGGCTTTCATGCTGAGCCTGATTTTAAGGGATGAAAAATAGACGCCAACGTTTTAAAATGAACGCACATTAATATCGTAAATATATTAAAATCTTTCACATTAAGTCCAGAAAGGCCCTGAACACAGACATGTACATATACTTTAATCTGCACGGAGGGATGTTCTGTAGATGTGTGAAGGATTCCCTCCTTCACGGCCACTTTTCGTCCTCACTGTTTGCAGACGGGAGCCGTCCTCACGTACGCTTGCTGGGTATCTGAAGTAGCCCCACTGCTGGTTTTAGTTTAGCACACCAGTAAAATTAAAGGGTGCAATGCTAACAGTGTTGTTTTGCACAGAGTAATTAGATTACTGTTCATCTGTAGAATACTTGATGTTAATTTTTAACACATTTCCTCCTTTTCTTTAAGTCTTGTGTTTTCAGGAGGAGTAAACGGCGAGCCAAAACCGAGGTACCTTCTTCCTTCTATAAAGAATCATATTTTCATCCTTTCGGACTCATAAATAGAGAAGGAAACATCTGTTTTTGTATTCATCATCATTCACCACATTCGTGTAGTTTTCACTCCTGGAACTAATAACACAGTTGTAACAATCCATTGCTCATCATGAACATCTCAGGAAAACCCATATTAGTTTTCATTAACAAGGTCATAGAACCGCGGTTCCAGCGCTGCAGGTACTTTCAAACTGTTCTCCTGAGTTTGCGTTCTGACCACTTGTGTGCACATGTGCAGTTTCTGTCAAACCGGCCCGACCGTCACGTTGATCATCACGGGTTTGTTGTTGACTTCTGGACTCCACACACAGCCCAAAGGAGGCACATGAGGTCAGCACTGTGACAAGTACAGGATCCATCCACTCAACACCACGCTTGTTTTCACAGTCGGACGAGCACTCCTCGGGTTTCCGGGGTCAGTTACCGTCCACTGTGCTCCCTAGATTGGATCACCTCATCTTCTTCATTAATATAAGGTTCTGAAGATGAAGGATTGCTGCTGTTGCGCTCACGTCGCAGACACACAAGTGCAAGTGGCCAGAACGGGACTTCAGGCCAGCAGTTTGGAAGCAGCTCTGCTGAACGTGGTGTAGCAGTGCCTACGGACACAATCATGAGAATTAAATCATGCATGGTTTTTGATTTTAATGGGTGGTGACACAGAACTTAATAAACACACCTTGTGTAGGAGTCATTAATGGGGACTCTTGTCTTACTCTGAGGAGTGCTTTAGTTTCCTCACTGGCTCCAGGCCAGCAGATGTTTGATTAAAAACTGAAGATGGGATCAGGAAACCATGTCTTCACCCAACCTTCCTTGCATCAGTAAAATATTTTATTATGGTTCACAGCACTGCTTTTTTTGCCTGCACGTAACGCGGCTGCAGCCAGCGACCAACATGAGTGCGCTCACATTCGCTGCCTGTTGGAGCGTTTCGTTGACTTACTCGTTTTCATGCCACAGCGCCACGTGTGGCTGACGTCTCAGAGCAGCACATTCATCGTTATGCTGCAGCGCCACAGATTCCCTGCTGTGGTTGTCCTCAAACACATTTCTCCCATGATGCGAACATCCTTTAACTGCGAGGCGCAGCACAAACTCAGCAGGCTGTGATCAAGCTCTGCTTATGGTTAAAATATTTATATTTTTATTTTCATGTTGCGTGTGTGAAAATGTGGTTCATTAAGCACCGCTGGTGTGCATGTTGCTAAACTCTTAGCACAGCAGCTGTGTAATCGGTCCCACCTTTGTGTGACAATGTTGAGTTACTGATGCAACTTGATGACTGGAGGAAGCGCTGTTGAACTGTATTGCATCATAACTGAGAGGTGTCTCTGTTAGCCGCCTCTCATTACTGTCTGTACCTGCTGCTGAGGAGACCACACCTGCTCCATGAATTATTCACTGCGATGGAGTTCGTCTGTCTACTTAAAGGGTTTCTTTTTTTAATCTGAATAGCAGCAGCAGTCGAGCCAAAGATGAGTAACAGATGTGATGAGTATATGATTGTGTTGAGCATTGAGCTTAAAGATGCTGCCGGTTCTGGATCAGATCAAAGCTCTACGACCCAGACTGTAACATCACTGTCCGACTTCACCAGAACACATCACCTCTCCTCCAGCTGCTTCTCCTTCACATGCTTGGACTGTGTTACTTCAGTTTGCTCGTTTTTGACCCGTTAATTTGCACGGTTCTTGGTACATGTGTTGGTCATAAATTGAAATGAATTGGCTGTGCCTGTGCTTATAAAGGAGCACACTTTTAGTTGATTAACTGCAATATTTTCCACTCCTGTCAGCACCATTTGCCCTGCTTAGTAAATCTGGCTCTTAGTCTTGAGCCAGGTTTCAGGAACAGCCAGAGGACTGAAGATGTGATGCTGTGACTCAGCTTTCAGACTTCAGCAGTGTTGCTGCAGGGGATGGATTTAACCATCTTTAAATTTTTGGTTAAAACTGAGAGCAAAGTTTGTCTTTGATCATCAGTTTTCTCTGCGAATGGCTTTTTTTTAGTGTTTGCAGATATATGACAGTGCAGTAAAGCGTTGCTCTGCTCTAGATTTAATGTCCATAAATACTGCAGATGTATTTGGGGTGTAGCCTTGCTGTTGTGCTGTCCTCCATCCTGCAGGAAGGTCACAGCTGATGTCGAGCCACGGTGCAGCGCTCCTGGAACCTGCCGGGGTTCAGCTCCTTATTCAAGGACACTTGAGCAAATAACTCGGGGTCGAAGTGTAAAATTATCATCACGGGGACGCGTGTATGACCACAGGCTTAAACTGACCCGAGCTCAGTGTGAAGTTGTGCGCTTTATAAATACAACCTGCATGAGACTGCACAGTCCACCCAGGCTTAGTAACAGAATTCATCTTAATTTTGCAGAGAAATTTCTTTTCCACTTACCTCCAAAAACCTGCAGAAAAGGAAGCTGAACCACGACCGCCAGCTTCCAGCTCACACAGGCTGCTTTAATCAATATTTTAGTGGAGCATTTTGCTATTTATGTGCCACATATTTGGAGACGGTAGAAGCCGAAAATAGAGCTAACGGAGGCGGAGTGCTGGTCATTCTTCAAGTACACCCAAAATAATAAGTAATAATGTTGCTGCTCGATCTGTAAATAAGCAGTTTGCTTATAATATATCTTAAAGGCGATGATGATGATATGTCAGTGTTGTGAATAATCCCACTGAGACTAACAGTTAATGTCTGAAGTGGAAAACTGAAGCTCTCCTAATCTGGCGATGGCCATGTTCTCCCTGTATGAATCGATTTTCCAGGGAAGCCTTTATGTTTGAGATGCTCAGTGATGAATTATAGATGGACTCCTCTCTGCTCCTCCATCGTGGCATTTTGATGTTTGCTCTCAGTTACTTTCATTAAGTCAATCAGACGGATTTCTTGCAGTAGATGATGGAAATTTTAATTTCTTTGCAATTCCAACCTGGAAAAAGTTATTTTGAAATTGTTCAAATATTTGCTCTTTAGCATCTTTCAGTGCAGTGAATCTGTTTTTATCTTTGATGAAATGAGGACGAATTTAAAATTTACCTGCGTGTTCGTCATCTTCGGCTTTCGATGTCCTGTCTTTAAACTACTTTCAGGTAACGGAGTCGAAATGCCATCGAATTTCTGCACGTCTGTAAACGATCTTTTATATTACAGCGGTTTTGGAAACATGGTTGTTGTGCTCCTGCCGTTCGTTTTGTTTCTCACAGTAATTGTGCTGCAGAAATTAATGGAATCATTTACATTAAATTGCTGCTACTTAAACGGAGTGCTCATATTTCACGCGTGAGACCCCGGCAGGGAGCTGCACAGTAAAGTGGGTTTTTATCTGATGGCTTTGACATCTGCAGGCAGTGACCCAGCAGATTTCATCAGCCTTCCAGACTCCTGCACCATTCAGTTTTCCTCTGAGATGATGGAGCATCGGCAGGCTGACTCATGTAAACTGGCACAACACGAGCAAAAACAAAAAACTCTCACTCTTAGCACCTTCTGTCGTCACTGAATGTTCTTTATCAGTTTTTCCTGTCCTCCAACATCTTTGATTTATCCCTCCACGTTCCGTCCTTCCCTTCCCGTCTCTCGCGCTGCCTCAGATCTCCCAGCCGGGCCTCGTCTTTGTTGACTTCGCAGTGATTTAATGAGGATGGTGGGACACCCAGAAAGTCTTTATCGGAGTTTTTAGCTTTTATAATGTTGCTGCTGAGTGTTTTTGGGCTCCGTGCACAGTGTAGTCACTCTGATTCACGCACTGATGCTCTGTCCTGGTTTGTCTGCTGCTCTAAAGTTTGCCGGTTACACAAAGTTTTGACTTACTCCATTAAAACACAAATAAGAGGAAATATTCAAGACATTGAGAAGGTTTGAAGTGATATCTTTAATACTTAAAATGTTACATAAGAACAACATACCAGGCTGGAGATCCTGTGAGAACAGCACTCAATGACTTCCTTGCAGAGTTTGGCGCTCTGATTTGGAGCCCTGTTCTGCTGTAGGAGTAAACTGGCTGCAGTGGAGCAGTTCCTACTGGGAATGGCACGGCATTGCAAGGCAGATTAATCAGAATCCCTTTTGTCCTGCACAAACCTCCCACTTTGCAACCGAAACACCCCAAACAAAACATTTTCTCTGCCATGCTTGGCGGATGGCATTAAATGCTCCCCCAGCAGTTATTCTGTGTCCCTCAAAGGTTCATCATCTTCAAACTTGTATTTGTTTGTTCGCAGAACTTTATTTTTCTAGTGTTTGTTCACTTTGTGTGTATTTTTCTTACGTTTCCTCACTCAGCCGTGGATATCGCCTTTCCCTCTGTCTGGAGGACCTGTTTATCAAAGTACTGTCCTCTCTGTTCTCCACCCGGGCCTCCCACTTCTCTCTGTTCTCCCCCCGGGCCTCCCACTTCTCTGTGTTCTCCCCCCGGGCCTCCCACTTCTCTCTGTTCTCCACCCGGGCCTCCCACTTCTCTGTTCTCCACCCGGGCCTCCCACTTCTCTGTGTTCTCCACCCGGGCCTCCCACTTCTCTGTGTTCTCCACCCGGGCCTCCCACTTCTCTGTGTTCTCCACCCGGGCCTCCCACTTCTCTGTGTCCTCCACCCGGGCCTCCCACTTCTCTCTGTCCTCCACCCGGGCCTCCCACTTCTCTCTGTTCTCCCCCCGGGCCTCCCACTTCTCTCTGTTCTCCACCCGGGCCTCCCACTTCTCTCTGTCCTCCACCCGGGCCTCCCACTTCTCTCTGTCCTCCACCCGGGCCTCCCACTTCTCTCTGTCCCTCTTCAGGAAACTTTCACAAAATGGGAACTAAACGTTCAGATGCTTTTTGGCCGTTTCACACTTGCGGGCAGAAATCCAGAGTCGGCAGATAATTTTATTAATTGATCATCTATAAAACTGTCCTTCAAACACTCAAAGCCCGAGGCTCCAAAACTACAATCACCCAAATGTCTTTAGTTATTCACAGTGAACATATGGAAGCTGCATCCATAATGCTGCAGCTACACATGCAGTTCCTCTGATGTACTGTAGGAGGATTCGGTTCAGCTGAAGCATGTGTGAAGACTTGTGTTGTTTTCCTCGGCCTCAAACGCAGCGCAGACTTTCTGCTGTTTGATGATGTGATGGAGATAAATGCAATCATGGCAGCAGCTACATCAAAGATTCTCACATGTATTAATCGCTCTCTGCCCCTTTAACCTGGATCTGAACACAGCCAGGTGCTGCAGTTGGCAGGAAATCATAACTGCACGTACTTTATAGTTGGATTATTTCGGTACAGAGAGATCTATTGTGAGATGTAATACAACAAAGGTTTTACATCATAAATAATTCTGTAAAGCTTCATATGATGGAAGTTTGGCAGGCTGCGTCAGCTCTGATGTGAACATGAAACAGGCTGTCAAGTTTTCTTTACTAAACGTGTGCAGTATTTACTAAAAATAGCTGCAATCATAAACACGTGTTTTTCTTGAGCATCAGGTGAGAAATGACCACCTCACCGTTTCCTGCGTCTCACCTTCTTCTCTGAATCTTTGTCCCAGCACCTGATTAATTATCTCATGCTTCATTTACTTTCTCCACACGTTCCCTCTATCGTCTCATCTCTCCGGTTCTACCTCTCGCACACATTTCATCTTGTTTACTTTCTCCACATATTCCAATTACACGTTCTCGCTATCACTTATCAGTGCTGCTCTGCATCTCCCCCCTTACGCTCTCACTCCGGCTTCACTGTGCCGTCTTCAGATGTTTTATCTCTGCTTCCACACTTGGTGTTCTACGTTCCCTTCCTCCTCCCTTCGATTATTCCAAAGAAGAAAAAAAGTCCGGTGAGTCACTGGTGACTCCACATGTTGTGATCTTCTTTCTGCTTTCAAAAGGGAGCATTTTCATCTCCCACTCCTCCACCCAGCCAGCGAGCCTCCGCTCGGGTCAGTCTCATCCCAAACCAGAGTGAGTCAGAATCAATTCGCCCAAGTGCTGGAAAACAATATCCGGGAATATACTGACAGATCCTACGTGAGCCTGTTGGTTCGGCCTCTTTGGGCTGCACTGTTTCCTTGTGGACTCGGATAAAACGGCATGAAGCCCTGTTTAGTTCCCAAACTTGTCGTGTTGTAGTTGGTTTTGTTCGGACCCGCAGAGGCCTTTTGACATAATACAGATGTTCACCCATCAGAGCTGACTGAGGCTTTGTGCTGCAGTGGACGCCGGTCATTCTGTCTCGTTTGGTAAAGTGGAATATTTTTATATTTAGTTTTGAGAAGCTAGTTATTAAGTAATTAAATGGAAAATGTGTCCAAGTAAGTGCAGTTTATAAAATGACATTCAGCATGAAATTGTTGTATTGAAGGTTAGTAAATGAAGTTTATTAGATACACGTCTGACTGAGTCAGAATAAAATTAAACTCCAGATGTTCACTGTCAGTTTGGGACGTCTTATGTAACAAAGTAGAAAAATTAATTCCTGGCTGCCTCACAACAGTTGCCCCCAGTTTAATTCCCAGGAGAGGCCCGGCCCCCTGTGGTTTCATGACATACAGTAGTAGCTAAAGTTCATTCAGAGTTGAATTTAAATGGTAGATATTTGCTCATCGTCCGGCTGGGAAAACAAAATAAATAGAAACGAAGCAGAAAGTTTAGGAGTTACAACAAAGTGGAAACTGCTGGTTACGAGAACACGACGGTCAGATTAGATAATAACGGAAACGAGCCGGCAGTCGGCCAGGTGAAACCACGATGTTCCAGAAAAGCAAAAACATCTGTCAGACATGTTGGAAGTGATGTTGTGAACTGGGCCACTAGTGTTTATTGATGGAAGCAGCAGGATGTCATCATTCAAGTCTGAAAGGTTTTGATTTTTACGGACCTTTGAGGATGTTTTGGTCATTGAGTTTTGGGAATTGTTGGTGGTGTCGGTGAAATCCAGTGTCTGTGGGAGACTCTCAGCTAATACGTGAAATAGTGGCATCAGTTTATGAAATTGAGCCGTGCAAAACTTTTCATTTTGGCTGAAAGCACATTGAAGGTTTTCTGAAGAGACGACACACTGCTGGAACATGGTATTTCAGCTGTTTGGATATTATTGAAGTTCATTCAGTGTGCAGCCTTTGGAAGTTTCTTTCATAGGCAGAATAACACTTGAGAAGAAGTGGTTCAGACAATCTATCACTGAAAAATGGAAACATTTGTGAATTTTACATTTCAGATGGAAACTTTTTAGATTTAAAACTTTCAAGGAAAATCATGTAAAAGGTTTTAAAGCATCCGTTTAACATTTACTCACAGCTGAATGCAGTCGTGTCATTAACTTGTCGCATTCATATGTTAACCAAGAAAAATAATCTCAGATTCTTCCCTTAATGAAAAATTCCTGCAGGGTCGTTGATTGATTGGTTGATACATGCAGTCTACAGAAAAACAAGCCGAAAACATCAGGCCACTTTAAACTCACATTTCCAAAGGCTTCCCTCCAAAACGCTATCGATCCAGGAGTGAAGCAACGCCTCACACACACATTTGCTATCTTTGTTTGCCTTAATGAAAGGTTTTCCACACACCGCTGACATCAGAATCTCGATTGAAAGCGAACGCTGAAGCTTAATTGGGTGTTTGGGAGACACCCAGACATTATGTTTTGACTGGTGGCAGTTGAGCTCGTTAGCCCTTTGAGGCTCTTTGCAAAGTAAATGAGCCTAAACTGGAGCGTGTTTTCTCTTCTCGAAAAACATTCAGGCCGGTAAAAGTGTAATTTACCGCCTCTCGAGGCTGCTGGACAACGTGTGTGAATGTTGTATTAATGACCAAACCCACCTCGTCCACGGTGTCCTGTCATTATGAAACATTTGATGGTTATTTTTAGCGCCTCTTCTCCTCTGGTACAGATGACTCAGCGCACACTCAGTATTTTAACACTTTGTACGAGCTTTCATGCTGCTTGTGTGTTGTGGTGTGTGTGTGTTTAGGAAGAAGTGGAGGCAGAGAACAGGCGGAACACGAGAACCAAACTGACGCCAAAGCTGACCCCACACCAAGAGGAGGTGAGAACCTGCACACACACACACACACTCTGAACATCACTAACTCACCGTTTCACAATAAATCCTGGACAGTTCGATGAGGTCTTTGCTGCCACCCCCAATTCATGTGATCCATGTGCAGCTTAATGGCACGAATATATAGGGGGTTAGATTAGTCACTGAGGTGTGGAACCAGCAGGAAATCCACCCGTTTTGATTTTAGACGCAATTTTTAAGCAACTTCCAGGCTTTGTACTTTATCGAGCTCCTCCTAAAAAATAAATGAATTAAACATCCGTCTAAACAAAAGCTGGAGGGCTCAGCAGAACCTGCAGCAGGAGGGAAGCTGGTTCCTCGGCCGCTCTGCCGGTGCTGAAAAGCAAGGCTGCGCTTTGAAACGGCTGATTTTATTGCAGTTATTTTACTGAGTACTGCAAAGTATTTGCAGAGGAGAGACTCTTTAACAGTATTATTAAATAAATGAAAAAGCTGTGTGCAAATGCATGTGCGTCCTCATATCTCCCTGCACCACGAATCTGTGGGAACGTCTCAGATTAAACTCCACTATCCACACTGGCCCAGAACTTTGATACGTCCTTATCAGGAACCTTTTTTCACCAAACCAAGCTGTTGTACCCACTGATGTCACTGTTCTTTGACCAGAGCTCTTCCCCAGCGGGTCATCAGGACTCCCAGATCAGCATCCACAGCAAAAAGGAAGGAACTCTGCAGAAGATCGGAGACTTCCTGCAGAGCTCCCCCACGCTGCTCGGCACTAAAGGTCAGCGTGACGCTTTATTGTTGGAGATGTTGAACTGTTTTTATTCGAGACGATTATGAGACTGAAAAGGTTTAAATGTTCTGTTTTCCAAATGTAATACAAAGCAGGAGACAGAAGTGATGAAAACTGCAGTTAATGAGTTTTCTGTGCTGCACAAAAGTCATATTTTCAGTAAGTGCAGAAATCTTTTCTGCAAAAATGAAATATAAGACTGTGGCAAGAAAACAAAAGTAAAATAATCTTTATAGCAGATTATGAAGACAAAGTATCAAAAGGTTGTTGCTTAATTAGAAATGAAACTTCACACATTTTTCTCCAGTATTTTTTTACAATTTCCTTCCTTTAGTATCTTGTCTCCAAAACACTGATGACTGGACCCACTAAAGAGCAACTGTGCGATCATGTTGGGCGACACTTTCCTTCGTTACCAGGAACACTGCCCGCCCATCCAGTGACTCCTGCTTATCCAGGGCCATCGTGGGGGCAGCACCCCAGGCAGAGGAGCCCAGACCTCCTCTCCCCAGCCACCTCCTCCAGCTCATTCGGCCAGCTGAGAGCTATAATCTCTCCAACATGTCCTAGATCAGCCGTGGGCATCACAGTGGGACATGCACGGACCACCTCGAGTGGCTCCTTTTGATGTGGAGGTGTAGCCTCGCTCAAACGACTGCACTCTTCACCCTTTTTCTGAGGAGCAGTCGGCAGTTTGGAGAAAGCTCACTTCTGCTTCTTGTTCCTGTGATTTTAGTTTGCTCAGTCACTAGCTCATGACCACAGGTGAGGCTAGAGGCATAAATCAGCTTCAGGGACCACCACCTCAGTCTGCCAGTGCAGTGGCACTGTCCCAGATCTCCATGTGATGTTGCAGAGGTGTGTCAACAAGACATACTGAGCCATTCGGGAATTGAAGGCAAATCTCATCCACCCCAAGGCTGCTGCTACCAAGGAGTTTAACTACCTTAGTGATGCCTGACTGTAACCTCAGCTGAAGTCAGCAGCACCCCACCCACCCACTCTGTGAGTAGAGCACCGCCTTAGCCACTCCCGAGCCACGTTCTTCTTGGCCTGCCGGTACCTGTCAGCTGCCTCCAAAGTCCCACAGGCTTCTTCAGCTTGATGGCTCCCTTCACGGCTGGCGTCCACCATCTGGTTTGGGGGTCATTACCACGACAGGCACCAACCACCTTGCAGCTGCAGCTCCATGCAGCAGCCTCAACAATGAAGATGTAGAAAATGGTTCATCTGGACTTGATGTCTGCAGCCTCCATCGGAAAGTTCAGTGCAGACGGCTTTTAGGAGTCTTCAACTTTAACTTTTTCTTTGGGTGGGGGTGGGGGGTGCTGATGTAGGGCACACAAGGACAAACCTCTGAATTCCTGCTGGAGTTATTTGGAAAAGGACAGTGCAGGTTTGGCAGAGTAAAGGGGAAAGGGCAGAGAGTTTGGGACTCTAATGATGGCTTAGAGGAGCGAGTTAAGACAGCAAACATATTGGAATCAACCAGAGTCTTTTCTGCTTCATCCTCAGGGACCCACAGTTTCACTCGGTCAATTAACTGTGGCTGCAGGGCTCCAAGGCAAGGTGGCTGTGATCTGGAGCCATCTGATCCACCCCCTAATTTTTTATTTCTGCTGCTCTCTGCATTGCTCTTCTCACCTTTACTCAGTGCCTCACTCCTCCTTTCAGTCTCCTCCATCACCGGGGAAAGGTTACATGGAGCCAGTGTTTACCACAATAATAGAGTTTTAGTATCAGCTGGATAAATATGGGGGTTTTGGATTCATGTCTCTGGTGATTCGCACTGAGTTTTTAGGCTTTAAATCTGCTGTTGAAGTGATTCATTCTTGCACACATTGTGATCAACTGCATATAGTTGAGGAATAAATTAAAAGCTGCTCATCATGCTTCTCCGTTCCTCTAAAACTGTGTTTGCAGCCAAGAAGATGATGGGCCTGGTGAGCAGACGGGCTGATGCAGACTCAGCAGCCTCCTCTTCCTCCCTCAGTCTCCGAGTGAAGAAGAAAAAGAAGCTCTACAGGCCTGAAATCTCCTCCCCCATCGACATGCCTGCTCACCCGGTGAGTCTCACACAGTTAGTGCAGACGACATGTCTGAGGTTTGTTTCACATCGTGCACACGTCGCTCCACCAGTCATGTGCTCCCCAGCTGGTTGGCAGTGGTTCCGTGTTGGCCGGTGGAACGGTTGGAGAGAAGGTTCTCCACCAAAACGTTCCCAGTTATTGTTTTGTTAGCAGATTGTCACAGTTTTCGTGTTTGCCTGAAAACACTAACTGCTGCCTGAGCGCTGCTGCAGCTCTAAAGAGTGCGATGCAGCGCTGAAAGGGAGAAGGTTTGCCTTCAAAGTCGCGCCTCAGCGCTGCAGCCGCCATGTTTAATGGGACGGCAGCAGTACGAAGGCAGCCAAAGCTGACTGTCTGCATTACGTTGGAGTATTCTTGCCTCTGTACACGACCGCAGGGGCAGCACGTGGCACTGCTGCCCCACAGAGGGACGTCTGGCAGGTCTGGGTTCGACTCCACTGTGGCACACATGAAACACATATGCAGGTTTAACAAAGGTGCTGCAGGTGAAGGAAACCATTGTTAGGTTTATTTTAGTTTTTCTGGTTCATCCTTAAAAAAATAATGAAACAGCTGAAAGAGCACAGAATGATCACAGATTCCTTTGGTTTAAAAACGTGATGACCTCTGACCTCTCAGGAAGGTCAGGTTGGTGCCACAGAACATTTACAGGAGCAGATCTGAAGCACAACACACCTGTGAGCCGTGATGAAGGTGTGGTGTACAGAGGCAGCATTTCCCTCTGAAATATTAGATCGTTGTTTCCTTTCAGTCCTCGTGAGGCGAGATCACGTCTACATTTCATGTTTGTTCCAGATCATCAGCAGAGAGCCGGAGGAGAAGGAGAGCGACCATCAGATCATTAAGAGGCGCCTTCGATCCAGGACGGCCAAATAATTAACACCTTTATTACCGTGCACACTTTTCTCTTTATATAACACATTAAAGCACCGTTAGCTGCTCCCAATGTAACACTTTCTATGTCTTAAAGTCCTTAGTGATCTTATTTAATCTGAAATATTTAACCATTAAGAGATTTACAGAAGTCACGTGGCGTTTGGGGTGTACCTGGGGTGTGAGACCTTCTCACACATTAAAAACTAAAGTGAATCATTAAATATCAGTAAAAACGGACATTTCCCCCCTTAATGCCGTGACGTTCACATTTACCATCAAATCAGTGTTTCCTGCACACTTCAAACCCTCGTGACAGATTTGTTGTGTGCAGTTTCAGTTTCAGTTTTTATTTTTACCAGGACTGTTGAACGTTTTGTAGAAAGTGGCCCTTTTTTTCCTGAGACTGCAGCAGTAAGTTGAGATGGTTCAGACATGTCTTAATGCCCAGTGTTTTGTATTTCCTTCATGCACGTTTAAAAGCTTCTGCACTTTATTTCACTCCAAGAACAAAGTCGAGACGAGGAGCAGAGTGTGAGTGCACACAGCAGTCCAGCCTGAGGTGCTGAAACATCTGCATGCAGGACATGTGCAGGCTTTGTTCTTTCGATCACCGTTGTGTTCTGAATGAAGGACTGCGGACTTTTCCTTTGTACACTACATTAAAATTTAGTTTCAATCATAAACGTATCTTTGAGTTTTCTTTTTGCTCCGTACCCTATCCCAAGCAGGGTAAACTGTTCCCCTGCTCACGTTTTCAGGGGTCTTCTGGATCACTTTGTCTGGCCTCTCACCCAGGACCCATTTGCCATGGCAGACGCTACCAGGGGGACAAACCCAACATAGCTCCCGGGACCACTGGGACACGTAGACCCCTTCGCCTGTTAGTGGAGGTGTTTGTAAAGTGGCGATTTGCAGAGCAGCCTCGGGGCAGATCCAGGACACGCTGGCGAGATTCTGTGTCTTGGGTGTCCCAGGAGTGCCTTGGGATCCTGAGCTGGTGGAGGTGGCTGGGGAAAGGGAGGCCTGGGGATCTGTTCTTAGGCTGCTGCCCCCACAACCCAGCCCCAGATAGGAGGGAGGAGATGGATGTTTTCTTGGTCGTGGTATACTGGTTTGTGTTTTGTTCATTACTGCAGTTCCATTGTGTTTGTGGTCTTGATAAAATCTTATTCTAAATGACCTGAAGCTGCGCTGCAGAGCCACAGTCGTGCTCTGAAAGCATTCTGTGAAGCAGCCGGCCTCCACAAGCCTCCATCACTGTGAATGCAACATGTCAGCTGTAATCACACACTCGGTGTACAAAAATTAAGAAATAGATCAATCACCCACACAATTACAGACATTATAGAGCTGCACTGCAGCACTTCAGCATCAAGAAGCAATTGTGTGTTTTGTCATTAGTGTCAGAGTGCAGAGGTGGAGAGAGCTCTGAAGTTCTGTGTGTGGGCAGCAAAGCTCAGAAGAAGCTGAAGCACTTGTAAATAATTTCTCTGACTTTACCTCCACATTCATTCTAAGACCCGGGATCAAGTATGAATATCAAATCAGTTTAAGCAGCAGCTACCTGCATGGTTATAGCTTATGCTGCATAGAAAATAATTACATCATGAAACAGCAGGAGGCATCTTGTTTTCAGCTGTAACATTTCAAAGACACATTTTAGTTGAACTCATCTTAAATGGTGGAATTTGTCACTGAAAGCAGGTCATTTCAGCCTTTTTCATATTTAGTGGTTTAATTTCACACCTGTAGGGCCAGATGCATAATCAGAATATATTCTATTAATATAATTTATTTGATCTCATGTCTTAAAATTAATAGGTGAGTGAATACTTTTGTCAGTGTAATGTATATTCAGCAGCAGCGTGCGGTGGTCGTCTTCCCTGGTGAAGCACTGACATCATCACATCAGATTTACAAACACATGAACCTACAGAGCAGCTTATTCACCATTTGATTGGCAACAATGTGTTTTGTTAAAATTTCATATTAGGATTCTTTACATATACAAACTAACGTAGAAAAAAATAACTTGTTTGCTAACTGTTTACTGTAGCTTGCTGTCTAATTCTATTATTCTGCAGCCAAGGAGTCGCTGGGATCACCAGCGCCCCCTGCCATGAGGCACGAGCACTGCGTGCCTCACCTAGTCTCTTTGCACCAGTTTTATGATCGCTGAGCACAAGAACACATTACACACATACAGCTGTTGATTAAAAAAAAAACCACTGCATTATTTACACAAGCTAAATATAGAAATGTAGTTCATATAGTAAAAGTGTTTAAACTTAAAAGCGGCATGCAGAGGGACAGTAAAAAAAGTCTCACTG
>VOQJ01005678.1:27947-39192 GCA_015052665.1 Apistogramma diplotaenia
GAGGTCTTTTTGGGATTAGTTTTAAATTTTTTTAAAAATTCAAAAAATCCGGCATATCCTGAAACATTATTTAACTGAGAACCCCCCCCCCCCCCCCAGTGTTGTGTCAGCTGTGTTATAGTATCAGAGCCCTGGAGTGGTTTAACGTCAGTGTAGTTCCATTGTTTTTATTTGTTTACATTTGTAATTAGGAGTGACTGGAGGAGCACCTCACATCTGCTCCATTACCAAGAATGAAGTGCTGCTTAGTGGGCTTGAACACAACCCAGAGACAAAGCAAACATTATCCAAGTGCAGACTACACACTCACCTTCTGAAAGAAATCCTCCCCACCGTTGACTCGCCCCTCAGAGGCAGCTAGAGTGAGACAGAGAAAGAGAAAAATAAATTCATAAAAACCACATGGAGTCACTCAGGTTTTTAAAATGTACAATGGAACAGCCAGATCACACACAGATTATCCGGTCCTCAAAATGTTATCGTATCTTTGTTCATTGCAGTGTTTCTGGTGGATCTGCATTTCTTTGGATATTGTGCTTGGCGTGGATGGTGATACTGCTGATTTGCAGGAATGGTATAAAATGTTCCAAGCAATTTTCTATAATCCTAGAGATTGGAAACAGCTTCCGTGTAACAAATTGATGGATACAGTGAAAATATTTGGGCATTTTACAGTAGCCATTAATGGAGCGTTTCATACCACACTTGGAGTGACTGATGTTGGTTTAGCACTTCTTAAAATAAGGTTCACACTACTGAAATTTGTCTGTCAGCATACGCAACACATAGCCTTGGAAACAGTACGTGAAAACTGAAAAACTGCCGAACATCGCGTATAAACAGAATAAGGACTTGCAATGGTGTTTGATTTGAAGTAAATTTCCAAGCAGGTGAAAATGCCAAGAAACTCCCTCAGCTGATACAGTAAGCAGGACAGGAAGAGAGCCAACCACCACAGCAAGTCAGGCCCAAAGTCTCTCCAGCACATCTGCAAGTCCTCCAAACTGTGGCAGCTCTGTTAATGCAAAATACATATCTGCTATCCAAGGAGAATTCTCATGTTCCCCTGTCATTTGGGAGTACAGGGAAGGTTTAATGATGCATTTTAGCCAACGTTCTCGAGATGGATCTGCTGCCGTCTGTGTAAATCTGGGTCAGAAGCGGCAGAGTTCAGTCAAAAATGCTGGTCTCAGTGCAACAACAAAAATCCTGTTTTGTTTGAATAAAATTGTTTGAAATTATGTTTAATCGCTGATTTCTGAAAGGACAACTTAAATATAACGTATTCAAAAAGAGACTGAAGCACATTAGACTTGAAATGATTGGCCCAATGTATTTTGATAATCTACTTTTTCTCTAAAGTCAAACTTTCTGGACTGTTCTGCTTTAGAAACCATGATGGTCCCAGCTTATCACAGCTCTAAACCATCAAAAAAAAATGCAACCATATGGCGAATGCCCTCCAAGCCCTGTTCAGTTTTATGTAAAGTTTCCTTGAACCTATAAAACTGTTACATTAAATAAAAAATAATACAAAACGTATGCAGTGAAAACAGTATTATATGATCGTTCCCATGTGAAGCTAGGGTGTGGAAAATTTTCCTATCCACACCACATTTTAAAAGGCAGACCGATGAGGCCCTCTAAGCACTACATCCTTTTTACCACGCAAGTACACTGATAACACCAATACTAGCTCATTATTCAATCCAAAAGTATAATATGAAGGAAGGATGTACATTAGAAACTTAGAGTCAAAGTAGGATAACAGAGTAGTAAAACAGCTGCCACCTTTCATAAAGTGGTCCCAAAAATAAATAAAAAAATAAAAATCCTACTACCCAACCATCAGCCTTCTGTCACACACATCCCTCTTAATCTGGAGAGCCTGAATTTAAGCAAGCTTATATCCATGACCATTCCTCCTGGTTTGGAAACAGCAAAAGAAAAAGAAATTCCAGCTGTCTGACTCTCATGCAAAAGGAACATTAACAACTGCCACAAAAGAGAAAATGAGCATCGTGATGAATGTCTTTTCAGCTGCTTTAAGAGCTGACGGCTGATGCTCATAACAACACTGTCGGCATTCATTCAAATGTTTTGCTTACAGACAGATGAGACTAATTGGGGGGAGGGGGGGCGCAGCAGGAAACTCTGTAACTGACTAAACTAAAAATAATTTTTGCAGTAATCCAATTCCTTTTCTAGTAATTCCAAAATGTAAATATTTTACAATTAGATTTTTCAGATAACGTATTTATCAGATAACAAAACCAAATAAAAACAAAGCAAAACACTAAATACTTGGTCACTGCATCACAAATACAAACTTGTTTATTGCTTTATTTAACTCATCATATACTTTTAGCTTTTTAATGGTCACATATGCCAGCCTGGATTATTAAGAAGGTCACATGGTGATGCAGTGGTTAACACTGCTCCCGACACAAAGAAGGTCTTGGGTTTGAATCCGGCCGGCCATCCAGGGGCCTGTTGTGCTTGCATGGCTTTCTCTGGGTATTCTAATTTTTTCCCACATCCAAAGGCACAAATGGGTTAGGTGATTCTAAACTGATCGGAGGTGTGAATATCTGTCTGTCTCTCTGTGTCATCCCTGCAATAGACTGGTGACCTGTCCAAGGTGCACCCCACCTTCCACCCTATTATAGCTGGGGTAGCCTCCCTGTGACCCTGAGTTGGATGGAAGAAAAGGGATGGATGCATTTTTAATAATAAAAATTTAAGATGACAGAGCACTTGTTATAAGACAGCCCACCCCAATTGATAAACAACTGATAAATGTCATTACCATTGGTGTGAGTCATAATTATGACTCTTAGGCTACTGAATACAAAACAATCGATGCCACATTCACAGAAGTCCCAGCATATCTGCTTTAAGTGTTTTCTTCCAATATTTGCTTTAGTACAGAACTACTCTGACTCGAGTGCTCAGTTCCTACGTGGTCTGAAGTTCCGAGATGATGAAAGACCCCGTTACTGTGATCACTTCCTGTAAGACAAACAAGGAGAGCAACAACATCTAACTTTGTTTTCTCCATCTGTCGACTGAGAAAACAAAAAACTGTTTACCGGAGCAGGCCAAGCTGCTCTGCCCTTGTCTCATGGTGACTTCTGTCATTTGCCTAAGATAAATAACATTCTTCTTTGTAATCATTTTCTATTTTGTATTCTCTGTATGCTGACTGGAGTCAAGTAGATGACGTGATTTTATGTGGCTACATGTAGCTAAACAAGAAGGTACAGCTGGGGGGGAAAAAAAACCACCATCCTCTTCCAGAGCCTGTGCTTTGACATCGGAAACATAGCTGCTCACTGATTAGCCTAAGAAGGAAAGTCGTTATTTTAAACATTTCAAACTAATAGTCAGCTGTATTACAGTTTCACAAATGACTGCACTCAAGACAGTGAATTAATGAAACAAATGGAAAAGAAAGGTGGATAAGCCGCGCCTTGAGGCGACTTGGCGCTATATAAATAAAACCGAATTGAAAAAAATGAAATGTGTTTCACCGATAACCCTGCATTACTTTTTGCTTTCGCAAAGTGAGGTAAACCATCTTTGGAACATCAAAGTGCAAAGGCGATGAATGGAATCTGGTACAGAACATGACTGAAAACATGAGCCACATGCAACAGGTCCTGTTGCCAAAAAAACGAAGAAGCAGATGCAGTAGCAGTTCAACTTTATACAAGATAAAGTACAAGATCAAGTCTTTAATTAATGGCTGTTTCACAGATTTATGGTGTTTGTAAAACTATGACTTCCCCATCTGTACCAGAAACCGGATTTGTTCTACACATGCTGTTAGGTTTAGGGTAAGAGTAGGAGTTAGGTTTCTACAGCATTATCGTCACGTGTACAACAAATCAGGTCATATCACTGTGGTATTAAGACTAAGGGCACCTTGGGTCAAATTTAGCCCATTTGATACAAACAATTACAGAATTTCATCATAGAATCTGCAGGTAAAACTTCCAAACTTTTGGTGCACGTGTCTACAAACAAAAAGCACAAATCTGACCCGAACGGGACGAATGCCAGGAAAAAGAATTTGCTTTCCAAAAAGAAGATTAAAGGAAAATTGCATATTGTCAGCGACCATAAAAGCAAAGCCTCTGCCTTTTTTCAGTAATGGGCTGTACATACTGTAGAAGAATCAAAGATAGAGTTGCTTGGCTACAGTAACATTTGATATGTT
The DNA here is from genome assembly GCA_015052665.1 of Apistogramma diplotaenia. Classification (NCBI taxonomy): domain Eukaryota; kingdom Metazoa; phylum Chordata; class Actinopteri; order Cichliformes; family Cichlidae; genus Apistogramma; species Apistogramma diplotaenia. Next base: position 32,170 of record VOQJ01005678.1, read on the forward strand.
CTCTTGTTTTTATTAGCTTAAGGCAGAGTAGACCTACATGACCTATGTAGGTTTTTAACTTTTATGTTAGGACATTTTAATATACATGTGCTTATCTAAATAAAGCTACCATTGCCATATGTTTGGTTAACATCAAAGTAAGCTTTTCACACCAACTGTGAAGCATGGTAGTGCAAATGTTGCAAATGCCTTGCAGCCTCGTAGATAGAGCAGCTTGAGTCACTGATTCAACTTGGAATTAATATAAAAGCAATACTTGAAGATAAATCTGTTTGAAGCTGAACATGTAGCACAAATATCAACCATGTAATAATTTTAAACATACAATAAATCCAGCAAAGATATGCTTAGAAAGAAGAAACATACACATGGCCTGGTTAATGCCCAGAACTGAATCCCAGTGATTATAAACATTGTTCTCCGTTGTTTCCTTGTTACCCTTATCTTTAGGTAACTGTATCAAAGATGATGAAATTTTTTTGCCAATTTCTATGTGAAGTCAGGAAACCAACAAATTCACCCTCTCCTCTTCACAACATTCATGTTTGTCTCATTGCCAGTAACATGAAATTGGAAGGGAAGATAATAGCCAAAGAGATATTTTGGACTTTTTTTTGTTCTCTCTCAAAGAACTGACAAGCATTTCACCACAAAAAATGCCCAACACATGCCTCATTACTTAGATAACCGAGAGCTCTCTTATTTTCGGCCAGCGAAGAAAACCAATTTAAATGATGGCCTTTCCTTAGTACAAATCAAATGAATATTTGTCCAAGAGCTGAAAAACAGACCTCATCAGAATACATTTTTCCCGCATTTACAATTCCAGATTCATACCAAAGAGGCCTTTTCCCCAATGGCTTTGCAAGTGCTTTATTGGTATAGGGGTTTTTTGAGTTTATTTGAGGACAATGCACTGCTCCTCCCTCCCAGCACTGCAAACTGTAAAAAAGGTATTACAGCTGAAAAATGATTCAAAGGCTCTAAGCACAGTTCACATTTTGCAATGAATTCTGTACTCTGGTGTATTTTTTTAAATATGGTGCAAACACTAACTTAACTCAACAGACCTGATTCTATTAATTTGAGAAAACAGACATAATAATTGCAGTTAATCAGATCCACACCCACCAATGCTCTCTATATAATTTTTTTAAATATCTAATCACTGTCACTGCACATTAAAAACAAAGAAATTGCAGTGCAAATCACACAGGCCTAAACACTGACAGCTGGAGTCAGGTCTGGTATCCATTATTTTGTGGAAAGAGCAACTTTCTGGGAGATTCCGCTGTTTTGACGTTGAAGGAATGTAAACAGTGTTGATTTCTACAGTTATGGCTTCACTCCACACACAACAATCAAGCAAACAACAGCAACGCAGGCCCTAATAAATCAAATTTTAAAAAAGAAAGACATTTTTGACATTAATAATTTTACCACTGGACAGTTTCAGTTCTGCGCTACCCTGGTTTTGGAAAATCTGAGACACGAGCACAAGTATTTTTGTGTTTTGTTGAAGCCAAGTCACAACTTTCCTAATAACAAGAGGGCAAACATTTCATGGCATACATTAAAGCCATTATCCATTTACCTTGAATGCATCAAATCATTCATGTCTCCCAAATAATAAAGGGGATGTTTGTACACCTGGTGGTGGCCATGTAAACAATTTGAATGGATATAAACTATTTATGTACATTTTCCCCAACAATGATTGTGAAGTAAGAATATGTAGACCTCACATGTTCCTTGGACCACATGTACCCATTTTCTTACAAGCCTCAAGCCTGATAAGGTGGAGGTGAAAAATAAGGTGTGACCTAAAATAACAAAACATGATTTCTTATTACTGGTAAATGCCTGTGATAGTGTTTGGATGTTGTTAGGTGGTTGCTAGGCAACATGACATCATACTAAATCATCCACCATTCAAGATTTGTTGATATAAATTAAATATTAATGCTGTGAAATTAAAATAATACAATGCTTTAATAGGGTGTTGCACATTCATAACTAAAAACACAGTCTTGGTCATGAATCTACACACAGTATTTTGCCTCTCACCTCTGGTATTTTTGGCTGTGCCAGATTTATCAAAGGTCTTAAAGTGAAAGGATTTCTTCAAAGACAAAATCTTCTTAAAATACAGAAATCAAAGTGAGGCACCACCAAAATCTCTAACCTGCAGGGCTGCTTAGAAAAATCTGTGGTTATTGCACTGGCAGTAACCACAGAGGACTTAAGGTGAAACTTGGATCATTTACAGAAAACTCTACGATTGCATTAAGCTAAGAAAAGAATTCCATTTCCATTGGATAGGACTTCATAACGGACCAAATCAAGGGAAGGTTTGACATCTTGATCCCCTGCAGCACAAATACAACTAAACTGACTAAAAAGAGATGGATTAATATGAAAGCCAGGCTTATGAACTATTTCTAGCTTAGACGAAAACAAGAACTACAACTCCCACTTTTTATTAAAATAGCAGGAGACCGAGATGTTTTCGCAGCAGCTTTCTAATGCCCCCTCCCTACAGTGAGAGCAGCAGATCTCAGCTGATTCAACATGGAGCTAATGAGAGGGCCTGAAGCCGCTTCGGTAAAAGACAAATGCACACGCAATGCAACATTAGGTAAGCATGGTCATTTTGATACATGAACACATGTACTGAGTCATTTTTTGGCAGTGAGCATGACTTCGTGAGTAATATATTTCTATAGGAGGTATTTTTTGTTCAAGAAAGGGGGAGGCGTCACTATGGCAACCAGGAAAACAAAGTCAGCATCCAAGTGAATAATGACTGAACAGAAGTTGGACATGATAAATGTATACCATATTTTAAATAACAGATATATATAATAAAATAATTGACTAGTCAAAAGCTGTTAAGGAAAATGTCAAAGTGGAAAACTAAATTCTTTACTTGGAACTGATTAAAGTAGATATTAATACAAAACCATACGCTATCTTTGCTGTAGCGCCCTTTGTACTACTTCCTATTTTGGTGGCTTCTGGATGCGGGAAATCCAGATCCTAATGCGCCTGAAAGGTATAATGTCCAGACTGGGAGATAACTTTGGGGATGCTCCCATTTATTAAACACAAACGAGTATTGAATGAAATCCAAATTCCGGAGTGGCAGCACGCAAACGGAATGGCAATATTAATTGATATGTGGATGTGATGACGTAAAAACCAAAAAGTTGGTGACCTCTGTGAACTGTGTCTCAGCATCCACTGGCCCCACTTTGTCATTTTATGTGGCCTACCACTTTGTAGTCGAGTTGCTTCCACTTTGTTATAATACCACTAACAGCTGACTGCAGAATATTTAATAGTGAAGAAATTTCACACCTGTACTTGTTGCACAGGTGGCATCCTGTCACAGTACCATGCTGGAATTCACTGAGCTCCTGAGAGTGACCCATTGAATTCAATGATTTGGACGGGTGAGTGAATTCTTTGGCAATATAGTGCATGTAAAAATCTGTAATGTGTCTGAGCCAGTCTTGGGGCTTTGGCATGACCGGAAACATGTTTAGTCTACCACAAACACCTGTAGCCCCCAAATGTGGACCTTTTTGCCTTTTGGAAAACTAGAAAATATTTTCACATACATGGACACAAATCAGTACAGATGAGACAGAAGTGATGAAAAGTTATGTCCAGGGACATGACTATTGTATCAAGGTTGTGACTATTTGACAAACTGCCATGAGACTCTGTTATAAAAAAAAACAATAAATCAATAGTATTCGGTGAGGTTGACTGCTCATAATGAGCAAGTCTGAATACTTCACTTCAAAGTATACAAGTGTATCACTATGCATCTGACAAGTACCTGGCAGTAAAAGTGAGAGATTTAAATGAAAACAGACAAAACCCAACACTTAAGTCTCCCTGTGAACTACTCAGGAATATTTTTGGCAAGATGGCATCGACATAGCACCTGAGACTCATTTCAGCTGTTTCTCAGAGGCAACTACAGTATAGTATCTGATTACCAATTCAGGATTAGGAAACTATAAAACTATAGCAGAGCCAAGTTTTGTTTTATGTGAGCGTATCAAAACTGACAGAAGCATTCCTAGCTTTCAACATGCACTTTGGTAAATTAGTAAATAAATAAAAACCTGGAAGATTAAATCTGTTTAGTTGGAGACAGTTATGCTTCCTGCTACAAACCTGCTTTTGGAATGATTCTGCTTTGCCGATGCCATTTACTGATCATGTGACATTTGCTATTGCTACTTAGAAAGCAATATGGGAACCTATCTGCTATAGTTCGCAAACTTCACCACTGGGGGCAACAACCAGTATTTCAGAGCATCCGTTGTAGCCAAGCTATTCTATCAGATATCTGGTTCAAGACTTGCTCTTCTGGTTCAGATTATTGATTACAAAAACAGATTCGATGAGAAAACTGTTACCTGTTTTACTCATCATGCACTTTACCTGCATGCAACCAGAACCTGCTCAAACATAACACCATGTGGACCACTAATGGAAACCGTAATGCTTCCAGTAGCCAAATTCTTGTCCCTTGCTTACAGATTTTACCCATTTATATGCAGATATCTGTTTATTTGGGAAGTGTTCTATGAAAATAAATGTCAACTGAGATTTCATGCTCCATCTTCTACAGTATAAACATTAAAGCTTTGAACACAAAACCATCAGGATTGAGAGATTTCCTTTGATTTGTGGTAAGAACTGCTAATGACTCAATTCTAACAATTCATAATGCTCAGCACTGTCATCATTTCAAGCCTCTTTTATGTTGTTGCCACACAGCCATAGGTGCCACCTAATCAACCATTACTGAAATATTAGGAAATGTAACTTGAGGCTTTGATACCGCCGTTATTTTTCTAACTTTGAAAACACAGCCTATATCAACAATACTGAACACCTGTCATCAAATTTCTTTGGTCAGCAGAAGTCTCTCTCAGACTCTCAAAACAGCTCAACTCCTGCTGGGTTGCCTAGCAACTATGCCATCAAATACATGTGCTAAGTGCCAGATGTCACGGTCCGACAAAAAGATAAAAGTCTGTCAGAGAAACTACACTCGCTGACCCCAAGGTCACATGGATGTACAGTGTAGAAATTTTTCAGAACTGACAAAGTTGTTTTTAAGCACCCAGTCTGTTTCTACCTCATTAACAGCAAGATTTATTTACACGCAAGCATCCTGGCGGCAGGGTCATCCAGTGCAGCATCAAGCTGTTGTCGATAGCATGTCTGGGTTATGATCTCCCTTGTGTGAATACTGCCAAGAGATTACACAATGCTGTACATTCCTGGTGCCTGGTATCTACTGTGTTAGATCCCCCACGGAGCATAGGGAGTCAGTCTCATTTAACAGACAGAGCTGCTCTGTAAACATTACTTTGTGCTGTTAAGAAATCACTGGCATTTCTTAGTCGGCATTTCCACCACAGAACACCACATCTTTCACTGTAAAGACAGGACAAACGTTTAGATACCTACATATAATAAATCTCAAATTCTCTGTGCTATCTAGAAGGATGTGATCAATCAGAATAGTGTGTGGATTATTAAGATTTCCTAGGAAAATAGCACAATTCTATTTTTTTCCGCTTTAATGAAATTCTCATCATTGGCTAACCTTAAAAAAAACAGTTTTTCCCCCAGCTATTCTCTTTTGTTCGTGCAATGATTATTCTGGCAATTTCAAGGAGCAGATTGAAAAGGTGCTCTTATAAAAATGCCTTTTCCCTCCCAATCAAGGCAAGTGGAGAAAAGGCAGATTGTACTGGATGTTGAATGAGGAGAGAGAACAACAAGCCAAAACCCAAGGTTCTCCATAGATAAACAATGAAAGCTCTTAGAGGAGTGGTTAAGGGCTGGGTGGTGTGCATGCATTTGTGTGTGTGTGTGTATACGCGCACGTTTATGTGAGTGTGGTGAGTGCACACGAGCGCAGGATAAGTCAGGGGTGCCCCACAAGAAACATTTCTAAAATAGCAACCGCAAACCAGACAGAATGTAAATCTGCACTTTGAAAAGGGTTGAAGAAAAAGAGGTTTGAGGGACGAAGAAAAACAGGTATTCATTTCAGCCCATTTACAGTTCCAGGAGCATAGAATTGGGTCACAGCACTCCAGCTCCACTCGGACTGTTGAAATAGGACTCCTGGTTTTATTTTCTTGAGTAATGAATTACAGGTTTTTCCGCCGACTGAAGCTCAATTATATTACAGCTCCTGAAAGCCTCATCATGCCCAGGATGAAGGAATTCAACGTGTAAGCAAACTTGAATAGAATTGTTTAATTGTATCAGCATGTTTCTGTAAAACTAAGAAAAAAAAAGCATGGAGAAAGGAAAAGCTGAAAAAGGCATCGAAGCAATGCCAAGTCAAGAGTAAAATTAGCGGGTAAATTAACTTATTTACATTTCAATTGTGAATTGTATTTGATGACATGCATTTGAACACATCGTTAATAAATAACAGTGTTCTAAAATGTAACATATACAGGAGATTCTATCTGTAAAGGTCTTTTTAATGTATCTGTTTTTGGGCAGGTTAAATAACGCTTACATTGTGTAACCTTAATGGTGTATTTTCCCACATGAAGTACAGTATTGCCTATAAACTCATGATTTTGATTTTTAGACTCATGAGCTCGCGAAAAGATGTTTTGTTGTTGTTCGCTCTTTACACTCTTACAAGTCTTGATACTTAAAGCCTAAAAATTCTCTCTTGCTTAGTAACCATGTTTAAGTTAAAACTAATGGACATGCCAAGGTGTTAAAGATTACTTTACAATTCCTCTGGTTGAAAAATGATCATTAATCCAACTTAGTTTCTAATAAAATGCCGTCGGGAAACCACAGAGCACCCATCCTTCTCCATTACTTGTACTTGTGAAAAGTGACGCAGACAAAGAATATTTATATGATCACTGCTTCCGGAACAAAAAAAAAAAAAAAAGGTAAACCCAGACCCTTTCTTAAAATAAAAACAGAAAATTAAAAAACTCTCATAAATAA
>VOQJ01005678.1:39212-54093 GCA_015052665.1 Apistogramma diplotaenia
AAAAGAATATTTATATGATCACTGCTTCCGGAAAAAAAAAAAAAAAAAGGTAATCCCAGTCCCTTTCTTCAAGTGACCACTGGAGATTTAAACGCTCTCATAAATCAAACTTCAATCAGACTGAACTTTGTTTCAAGTCTAAAAGACCAAATCCATTCCACGCAGAGGAGAGTACATCTACTCTGCTGGCACATATACAATTATAACACATGTTTCACATGGAATGCATTCAAAATCTGTTTTAAAGATCACAATATCTCTGAGGGAAAAGAAGATTTTTACATTTAGACATACGGGATTTTCCTTTTCTCACACTGGCCCTGCACATATTTTCCAGTCGTGACTGAAAATTGTCCTAAAGGTAGGTTTTGTGGAGTTTCTCTCCAACTTTCCTGCTTCTCCATCTTTACTTTCACTTTAAACTACTCAAATATCACAGTGCTACATAACATTCTGTGCAATGCCTGGAGACGGCTGGCACTTCAATCCCTGGATCCTCCACATCTTTTAAGTGCCCTTGGCAAGATGCTTTGTCCAAAGTTGCTCCCAATGGCAGGTCAGCACCCTGAAGTGTTTGTGGATGAGTGAATGAGGCACCAGCTAATGTTAAAACGTGTTGGATGATTACAGTCCATTTTAAGCGAATTGTGCTGCTGAACAATAAAGTTTCTGATGTGTGATTTGGCTCTTTGGTTGGGTTAAAAGGTTAAAGTGAGGATTGTGTTGTAGGACTGGATAAGGACCTGGGAAAGTCCAACAACTCTACAGTGGATCTGATGGAAGCTGCAACAACAGAGCACTGTTTGAATACTCAAGAGGGAGCAATAAAGGGGGAGAACAAGAGAAAGCCTGCAGCACATTCCCCACAAGACACTCACTTCCTGCCCGTGAGTCTTACTCAGCACCCAGAAGGAAGAGGAGGATGAAGCCCTCACACACACAAACACACACTCCTTATTATGTAGGTATAGAAGCCAGAGATGATATGCTTTTTTTAAGACATGGAAAAATGCAACAATCCTATTTTCAGTGAATGTCTATCCTACTTTTTCAAGAGTATATACAGTACTTTAAAATAAAAAAAATGTGTTCTGTCCTTCAAATTCAGAAACAGCATTAAATAAAACTGACTACCTGTTCTCATTGAGACATGCAGCAGTTTCCCTATTCACAAACGAAGCTAACCAATAGTCTGTGGTTTAGGAGCAGGAAAACAAATTAGTTCAGTGAAGAAAATGATTCACTTAGTCTAATTGTAGACTGCTGTTGCAGTTACTCAGCAAACATGTTGTTGGGGTGTGTGCAAACAGTGGCCCACATTCACTCCCAAACACCACTGAACTCTAATCATTACTAGTTTATGCTGAATCAAGCAGCGCTCTTCCAGATGAGCCATGCATATTAGGGCATACAGGTAATACATGCGTGAAAATATATGGAAAATCATGTTGAACATACAGATGTACTCAATTTGGATAATTGGCGCTGGAGAAAATGTTACCTCTTTCCCACGCTTGCCCACAGTTTCTTAACTTCATAATGAGTTTGAAAACGGGTGTAATAGGTACAAAAGTTCTCTTACACTGATCCCTGCACACACAACACCATCCTTCTGTTAAAGTCTCCAAGACATTAACTTGGGAGTTCCATTTGAGGGTGCCAAGAGTAACAGTAAATCCAGATAGCTGTCAGGGTGAGATTTTGTTGTCACTGCACACTATTTACTGATCTAAGCCCAGGAACCTGTGTGCCTGCCAGCGCGAGAGACAGTAAATTTTTAATTGCAAAGCAGTTAATAATTTCCATTTTCTCCTCAAGAAAAACTGTGCTAGAACAGGGGGATAGTAAAATGTGGCTCCAAACAGCAGGTTAAGTGTGCATCATGGGATTCTGTTTCTGTACAAAGACATGAAAACATGCTGCTGACTCACCAACATCTTTAAATGGGCACAAAGCGCTTCTGGGTCATTTTTACCTCACCAGAATTTATGCAACCCCTGATGATAGGGTTTGATGTCCTTTTCTGACCTCTTACCTGTATTTTCTTAATAAAGCTATGTTTGTTATTGGGTTTATGTGGCTATAACCTAACAGCTACAGAGGTTTGTCTATCACCCCAGTGGAAAAAGCACTTATGTAAAATGCATGCAAATTTAACCACACAGCACTAGGGCTGCAACTATCGATTATTTTAAGTAATCAAGTATTCTATCGATTATTCCATCAAGTAATTGGGTAAGAAATACTTTTGTCTTCTTAACAGTTCACCTGCATATTTTAACTTCCGTAGCCCTACTGCAGTTTTTCACTGTGTGAAACAAACAGCGGTGGATGGAGCAGTTACAAAGGTCTCTTTTCTTCACAATGACACTTGCCGATTGTATGGTTGATGAAGGTAAAGGTTTAATGGTAGTTATAGGAAAAATCCCTGCTGTTTTGGACACTGGAAAAACATTTCCTGTCTCTCCACCTGAGCTCACCATCTCCTGTGTGTGCAGAAAGACTGCACACAAAACTGCTGCTGTTGTTGTCATCAATGTTTATGTTGAAAAACTGGGAGCTGCACGTATTTAATGCCTTGTATTCACAAGCATCCTCCTAAATACATTCTATTTCAGGTCTATTTTTCTTCGCTAATCGGGGATTAAAGCATAAAACTTTTGACGGAGCCCCTCAGTACCAAACGGAAGAGCAGGGCGGGGGCGGGAGGATTTCTTGTTGGCGCTGAGCAATCGCTAGTGCTAATGGCAGCACCTGCTAGCAAACTGTGGTTATAGCGATCTGTTCTGGGAGCTAACAGCTGAAATTCTCAGCATAGCACAACACACACACACGGATGTAGAGAGCACTGGAGGTGTGGAAAACCATGTCGGCAACGATGTGCTTGGTGTTAAAGGGTCGTTCTTTCCAAATAAAGGAAAGGCGGTTTCTCACCTGGGGCGGCATGACCGCCCCCTGCCCCCCCAAAGATGCTAACTGGTTAGGACGAGATATTTGTTAACAGCAGCAGAGCAGAAAATATTAGCCTTTTGAAGATCGAAATTCATCTTGAACTAAACAAACAGCATTTTGTGATGTAGTTTGGACCATGTATGTTTAGACGCCTCGAAAACTGATGGCCCACTGGAGCTAATATTTTAGTTTGGCTGCTATCTCAAATGGAGCAACCCAGTGTACTCATTTGTACTGAGGATAGTTGTAAACCCAGCTAAAATAATCATAGCTTCCCGAATTTGTATCCAGTTTTCACACAGTTTGCTTTGTTAGAAACGACAGAGATGTGGTTATGATACAGGACCATGTCACACATAAAAATCTGTACTTTCATACTGAAATACTTTGATTTATGCACCTAAACAAAGACAGATATAGCTTATTAATAAATATATTTTTTCTAATTTAGTAAAAAACAAGTTTAATTGTTTATTGATTAAGAAGCTGGAGGTGATCTTTTTGTAATTTTGATGTTGATGCTGCAATGTCTGCCATTCAGGAAAGATTTGCCACATTGCAAGATGTGGGAGAGAATTTTGGGGTCCTCGCAAATTTTTCAAAACTTTCAGATGAAGACCTCACCGAACAATGCAATACCCTCAGTACAACACTGCACTTTAAGGGGAACTCAGACTTGGATGGCAGAGAACTTGTACGGGAACTCAGGAACCTGCCTGATTTGCCATCAAAGTCTATGACTGCTCTTGAGCTGCTAAACTTTGTCCATGAGCGTGAACTCTCAGAAATCTATCCAAATTTGTGGACTGCTTTTAGAATTGCAGTTACCCTTCCTGTCACGGTGGCTGGAGCAGAGAGAATCTTTTCAAAATTGAAGATGATAAAAACATATCTGAGGTCATCTACAGTATGTCTCAGGAACGCCTCAGTGGCCTGGCAGTCATCAGTATCAACCATGCAGTTGCTGAGTAGATTTCACATGATATTATTGATGACTTTGCATCAAGGAAGACAAGGAGGGTCAACATTTAGGTGACAGTTGATGTGCACATTAAACTATATCTTGTTCAAAGTACAATACCAGCAAATAGGTTTTCTACGATATTTATTTGTGCAGTTTAATTTGCATTTCTTGTTTGAAAAGTAACGGTGTAGTTAGTAGTCTCTTATTTAATGAAGGATAGGACTTTACACAACAGTTGTGCAATTCATTTTGCTCCACAAAACGTGAAATACTGTAAATTGTCCTATAAAAAAAGTTCAGACCTTCCTCCAGTGCCCTTGCACACAATTTCTCTAATGGTTTTGTATTGGTGCAATTTAAAAATACTTTATTTTTATTTTATTTATTTCTACAGTATTTAGTTTTTATTTGTATTCTATACTTTTAGCTTACACAGTATTACAGTTAGTTTTTTTGTTATGTTTATAGTAATATTTATGTTTTTTGCACATTTAAAAAAAAAAAATCTGATTGTGCCTGTGATGGTGAGGGGACCTTCTGTTCTGACTATGGCAGAAAGATACATGCACCACAAAACAGGCAGAGGGCGCTTACTACCCCCCAAGTGGAGGGTGGGTAAGTGGGTGGGGGTGCCGGCGAGGTTGCTTGCCCAGGGCGCCAAACAGGCTAGGACTGCCACTGGACCAATGGCACTTTCCCAGGGGTCAAGAACTTTTCATTTTCCTAAAAAAAAGTCAAGCCAGCAATACCTCATAGACAGTAAAACACTGGGTAAAAATATATTGGAGCTCCCATAAAATGATTTCATTGTGCTTCAAAACTCTGGCCTTCAGAACATGATGTACCACATCAAAATCTACCGCCTGTCCAATCAAAACACAGCCAGATGTTAGGACGCTCTGACTAAAAGAGAAGACGATGAAAGTGGATTTGAATTTACACCTACTGAGCAAAAAAATAAAAAATAAAAAATCCATGACTGAACTATTTCATTTATAATGAATCATTTGCAGTAGTCTGCACAAGCTTGGACTGTTTACTGCAAGATAACCAAGGTACTTATGAGGGAACAGCTAAACAGCTGAGACAGTGAGGTAGTTAAACCTGCACCTAAAGCTGACCATAAAGATCAGGAGTCAGTGGATCCCAGCAGTCTTTTCTACTCTGCATCCCAGCCGCAATGTCAACACGAGGAGCTTCCGCCATAGTGTCGTAAAAGAGAAATTGGGAAACAAGAGGTTGGCAAAGATAAAAACAATCTGACAAACTGTGCAGATAATATACAGCACACACACATGCAGACACACAGACACAGTGCATGACGTGGCGCGCGGTATGTCCGGGACACTCGGATTTAGGGCCGGCCTCTATTAAAGTTGTTTTCCTGGAAGAGTTGGGGATGACATGGAGCTTTGAGGAATGTACAGCACAGTTAGGCAGCAACAAGCACTTTCTCAAGGGGGAACTGTGTGCATGTGTATGTCTGTGTTTTTAGGATAAAGGAAGCTTACTTCAAAACCAGCTGCTTTCACAGTTAAGTGAGCTCAGACTAAACTGATGAACAACTTTCCCCGAGTTAAAATCTTAAAGCAAATTGAAGCAATAGTCATTAGCAACCTCAACACACCCAATATACTGTCCTTACTTTCATGTCAACACGATTATGACTGGTAATATTCCCCCTAAGGTCTTATTTAGCTGCTCATCATGTCCAAGTCACCTTCTTCCTGTGAAAATGATAAAGAATCCAGCCCACTTATGTAATGCTCTAATATTTCACAGTCTGTGTTTTGAAATCTGTGATAAATTGCATCAACCTTTTGAGTTTCCAGGGACCTCTTAACTGAGTCCGACTGGGCCTCTCTTTACAAGCCTGTCATGGCTTGTTTAACTGTTCACTGTCATCGGCACGTCATTATGAGAGATCACACGCAACACTCGGTTTTATTACCAAAACAAAATATGCAGAATTGCCAAACATTCTGTAAAAGTCAACATGAGAGGTAGAGTTTATTGCTTTTCATCGGGAATCTGTTGTATTTAAGACCGAACGGATCAAATAATGTGATATAATTACAGCTGTTGCTACTGCGTTTGTTTAACGACGTGTTTCTGTGATAACTTATCAACTTTCAGTTCACCATTTGCGATATGTCAGTTTTGCGTCATGCAGACTATTTTTGCAAAGAACCAGGCACACTGCATGTTCAGGTCAATTTCAGTTTAGTCTACAAACAACTGCACACTGCAGGAGTTTCTGCAGCGACAGCCTGTGGTCAGAGCACGCAACTACCACATTAAGTACATCAATGATGGTTCCCCGACTTCTTCGACCCTGTATTTGTTAACTGTTAAAAAAGAAAAGGAAATATGGTCCCCCGTTTTCCAGGACTGTTCCTAACTTTTCGCAGTCGTCGGCTGATACACTATTTTCTCATATTTGAACCACTAATTGGAAGCTAATACCTAATTGACTCGGCCTAATTGACCTAATTGATTCTTCCCAGATAAAGCAAATGTCACGCACAAATTCCCCGAATAAGAGCCCTGAAATTTATAAAACCTTCAAGGAAGTGTGATTATATGCGTCTAAAATAAACAAAGGACGGGGGGAGAACTGCTTCGGGATGCAAGGCATTGTTCATTTAAATGCTATAATATATAGCAAACTTTGCACGTTGCTAATTTTATTACCTAATAACATGACTTCCAGCTTTTTACGGTCCACCCGAAACCTCTCTTCAGTCCACTCCGGGTCTGGCAGCGGATGGGGGCCGCTGAGATCCTCCTCCGAGCCCGGCAGAGGAGAGTCGGTGCTGCGCTCGCTGTTGGAGCCCTGGTCCGACTGCTGCAAGTATCCGCTTAAAGCGTCGCACTGGGCAGCCATTGTGCTGCACGGAAACTTCTCCAGCGGCCACTGCGTTTAACTCAAAGTTAGGTCAAGTCGAAGCAAAGCGCCGTACTTCTGCAACTTTTTATTCCGTCACTTCGCGGCGTTGTGGAAACTCATCGCAACGCAGTTGTGACCCTCCTCTGCAGTTTTTCTTCAAGCCCCTTCGTTTCCCCCCATTAGGCAGATTTCTAAAAATAGGCAGGAGCACACAACCTCTAGCTATAGGTTGTCTGGCGAGTTAACGGAGCGCCACACAGCACACACACCAAACATACCAAGCAACTCCTCAAAGTTTCACGTGTCATCCTGTAAAAAAAGAAAAGAAAAAGAAAGCAGGACTCCTCCCAGAAACTTTTTCGAGGATCTATACCTCCCCCTGGGTTCTTGTGAGCTCCACAAACTTGACTGTGTGAAAGTCACTGGGTTTGATTTGTGTTTATGCTCTTAAGGGCACAACTTTTCTGTCTCGTTTTTTGGGAAACTGTTGAGGGATTATGTTGCCAATTATAGCCACGGAAATCATAGTTATTATGAGTCCAAAATTATACTAAATTACCAGGAGACGTGACAATCAAGTGACTATAAATAATTGCAGACAAAAGCAGCTTTGACGTGTGTGTAAACCCGTTTTGCTGTGCCATTTTTTTTCCACAAACAGCCCTGGGCAAACTTTTGGTTTGTTGGTTAATTGGTTTACAGAGGAAACACTAGAAATGGCAGAGAAAGCAATACAGGAAAGAGAAAACAAAACAAACGGGAGCATGGAGGTCACTCAGTAATGCAGGCTGTGGACATCCACTGGTCACTCTGCATTTTGTATTTTTTTCACTGTTTTCCAAGATTTGTCCTCCACAACATGAACAGCACTGATAATGTTTGTTTTCAAATTAAATCACCAGCCAATTCAGATATAAGAAAAGCCTCATGTTAACAATCCTAATGAGGCAGATGAAGCTTTTATCACAATGCAAACTAATCATGGAACTGGACTTTCTTGGCCCACTTCTTCCAACTTCCTTAGATCTGGGATTACAAGTGGCAAGTGCCCGACAACTTCTTATGAGAGAAGCATTAACTGTATTCCTAAAAATGCAGATGAATTTTGACATCTGATCACTTGAGCTAGACTTTCAAATGAATCTGTCAACGGTAAAGCAGCCACCTGAATATCCTACGTGGTTATTTTAAATCACCAGGAACCACCAAGTATGCTTTTTATTTTAGCAAGCTATAAGAGTTATTATAGGATCAAGATAAGTACTTAGTTATTCCAGGGGTCTGAAGAAGTCACATCAAATAGCAACGTTTCAGCTAATTGTGTCACAATTGTTTTACATTGTAGGAATGAATTTACTGTTAACTAAAACCAGACTGCATCCGCACACAGCATATTTACCATAAATAAAGTAAAAAATACAGATAATTATAACACTGAGCAATGCAAAAACTCTGCTTTTCTCTCCTGGTCGATTAGCAAAGATTGCTTTATTTTAAAATGCAGCAAGATTTAAATCCAGTTTAACAGAGATGCTTTCATTCGGTGCACCGTCATACATTTATGATTAAACTGGTGCTACGTGGTTTGCAAATTAAAAGACATTTTGTGAAAATAGCAGATATAAAACACTGTGATAACAGCTAGGTAAAGCATGCTTGCATTTGATTATAAACAGGAGGTGCTTCATTTACATGGAGACACCAACTTCACCAGCACAAAGCAAGGAGCAGAGGGGAGGATAATAGGTGTTAATAGGTGGTCCGATTTCAATTGAAGAACAAGTCTCCTCATTTTCAGTCCGTAGCCAGAGCAAGACTCCATAACAGCCACTATCCACATGATTATAAGTGGGCCTGAATCAAATGTAACACTAACATGAATATAAAATTATCCACCAGCAAAGTTTGGCCAGTAAAAAGTAAGCACTGCCATCTAGTGGTTAGTTTGTGACACTAAGACTTGATTATAGAAATACCAGTTTGTTTAGTGATGACTAGCACTCCTGAAAAACATTTATAAATTCACTTTTTGCATAATGTCCTTTAATGCAAAATGATGGAAATAAATTCAGTCTCATACAGCAAAAACTTAAAAAAAAAAAATACAATCTTTCATCTCACATCCAATGTTGTAGTAGTAATAATAATCATAATAATAATAATAATGCCAATTTAAAAGAAAAATAAAACAAAAAACACTAAAAGCAGTTAAGTCAAGTAAGGTCTGAGTAGAGAAAGTGCTTCAAGCATATCAAACACCTCAGTTACAAACAATGTGGATAAAGCAGTTAAACAGTACTGTCATATTCTGAGGTGCTCAGGGATGCGACTTTGCAGCTCAAACTTCGTCCTTCACATTGCATACCTTTGGGTCCATTCTCTGGCTATTTTGTTGTACCTAAAAATAAATAGATAAATAAAAAAATCAGTAAGAAAATGATGTACTTTGGTTTTCTCATAAGTCCAATTGTTGGTTTTGTAACTTACTTTTGTCTGTCTGATTTATAAATGTGAGCGATGTCAGGGACTAGCGGATCGTCTGGATTTGGGTCACAAAGCAGTGAGCATATGGATAATAAAACTGTTGGAAAAAAAAAAAAGGACAAAAATATATCAAATCAATCACAATCAATTCAAGTACTTTTTTTTTAGCTTCTTAGTCGTTCTCCATCCACTACAGAGAAATATAACATACAAATGAACGAGCTTTGATTCAGTGGCCACTGATATCAGAAGCCTGTTAGCTTAAGCCTTTAAAGAGTGTATTTCAGCCATTACTTTAATCACAGATATTTTAACAATCCTCTCCCAGCCCTCCATGTAAATGTTTGCTCCTCCGGTAAAACATGCAATTTCAGATTTTTGTGACAGAAGTGCACAGGGTGCAGAGGTTACGTTTCTGGATAATCAACCCTAAAAAATCCTATTACCCATTTTCCTAAGGGCTAGAAATCATTCACTTGGAAGACTCCAGATTTAGTGACAGGACAGTGAACTGCTTTACCAAAGGGGCTTTACTGCGTCACTGTATGCATTATAATGCAATATCCTCATCTTTGAAATTCCAACCTCAAGTTATGTTTTACCAAGCATATCAAACTCTTGTTTATTATGTTGATTTATAATTTTAAAAAAAGGGGGAGGGGTTCCCCTGTGACTTCAAACTAAAACAGATGTAGTTTACTCTCTAAAATGTGTTTTGCTACATCCTCATTTTAAAATAACATGGTTGCAAACATGTTACCTTCACAGTAGATGTGATAGAGTTGGGAAAATAAGTATTTGCCAATTTTGCAAAGTTTTCCACATAAAGAGAACAGCCTCAAAGACCATTAGTAACACCACGCATGTCGTCATGGATTTAAATCATACAGGGCATGCAAGGTTCCCCTGCTCACGCCAGTACATGTCCAGGCCTGTTTGAAGGTCGCCAGTAACCATCTGAATGATCCAGAGGAGAAAGTCAAGTGGTCAGGTGAGACCAAAATGGAGCTTTTTGGTATCAACTCCACTCCACTTGGAGGAAGAAGATAGAAGAGTACAACCCCAAGAACACCGTCCCAACCGTGAGGCACGGGGGTGGAAACGTCATACTTTGGGATGCTTTTCTGCAAAAGGGACAGGACGACTGCACTGTATTGAAGAAAGGATGGATGGGGTCATTTATCACAAGATTTTGACCCACCCCCATTTAAGGTGGGTTGTGACTGGGTCTTCCAGGACGACAATGACCCGAAACACACAGCCGGGCCAACTAAGGAGTGCTTCTGTAAGAAGCATTTCCAGGTCCTGGAGTGGCCTAACCAGTCTCCAGACCTGAAGCCAATAGAAAATCTCTGGAGGGAGCTGAAACTCAATATTGCCCAGCAACAGCCCCGAAACCTGAAAGACCTGGAGAAGATCTGTATGGAGGTTTTTGTACCAGATATCAAGTACTTTTTTCCATTGTATCAAATACTTATTCCATGCAACAACAAAAAAAAAAAAAGATCTGATTAATTATTTGAAAATCATACAATGTGATTTTCTGGATTTTTTTTTTACCTACAATAAAAATTACAGACCTCTCCATCCTTTGTAGGTGGGAAAACTTGCAAAATCGGCAGTGTATCAAATATCTATCTTCCCCACTGTATGCATGGAGGCAGAAGTAGCATAACAAAATATTGCATTTAATTGACAGCAGTTACTAGCATAGACAGCAAAATCAGCAATACCTATAATTAGTAATCCATCCATCTCTAGTCATCAAAAAGAAAGCAAGTTTAAGTCACGTCAGAGTTCTGCACTTTTTCACTGCATCCAATACTGGCTGAGACACTGTTAAATAATTTGCAGTGCACTTTAAGTAAGTCAGGATAGTAATTCTGGGATCCAGTGACCAGACCCAGGCAGGCAGAGCTCATGGGTGTCTGCACATTCATTTCCAAACATCACATTTTCTGCCTGTTCACACTAAAATGCAATTCCAAGAGTTTTCATACTAAAACTGGGTCATTGGGGGTCCTTAAAAACCAGAGGGGGTTGTGGACAGTATATGCAAATATATCACGGGCTACATATTGTGAAACAAAAACATACCTTTTGATACTGTAAGAGCAGGTGACCACTGTGACCTCAAGATGTCAAGGCAAATGCTGCCGTTGCTGTTTATGTTCGGGTGATAGATTTTCGTTGTAAAGGCAACCTACAAATGAAGGCAAAGCACAAATATGCAAAGTTAGCGATAATTTCTAAAGGTGGTTGGGCCACTTTTATTTCAAAAAATACCATTGATTTGTGCTATACAATGACAAATTATTGTGGCACACGTTTGTTATTACATGGTGGAGTACTTCTGAGTCAATCTCTAGAATAAATATTCTTACCTTTGGTGGTTTAAAGGGATAGTCAGTGGGGAAATGCACAGAAAGGAAGAAAACTCCTCCATGATATGGGCTGTCATTCTGAAATAATGTGGAAAACTGCTTTAAAATTATGCTCAATTATTTTTCTCACTTATAGGAGCTCAGTCACTTGTGATACTATCGCAATATATTGTCAAAAATAATATTTGTTTCACTGCAAGACAATAATAGATCATGATATCTGATTGACAGCAGAAGAAAAAGCACCCATAAAAAGGCATTGAAGTGTCAGGGTGTGTGTGTGTAAATTGTAACCCCAGCCCTCCTCCCAGAGTTTCTTCTTCATAGTTAGTTAACTTTGGTTTACTCGTTGTCACAAGTGCTTCCATGGCTAATCGTGATATATTGACTCTATAAACTCAAACTCACGAGGATACACTTCAAAAGTGCCTACATGTTTCAAAAAAATATTGATACTTGTCATCAGTGTATTGATAATGTGTTGTAAGAGGGAAATGATATATGACCTCAATAATGACCTGACCTTCTGTGAATAGCATTGGGATAGAGTGTGCCAGTCTGTGCTCTCCATAAAGAACAGAAAGGGCTGTAAACGCAACATAAAACACTATTGTCTAGAGATCCAGAAACAGCTTGGTTTAAAACAAAAATGTCCAGGAATCTAATCCAGAAAAAGCTCACCGGTCCAGTGATGGTAGCTTGCCAGTGAAACACTAAAGAAAAAAAAGAGAGAAACAGCATGTAGTTAGAAGTACTAACTGGCATATAATTCAACACAGAGGCAAAGTTGTGGAATTATTCATTTGAGACGTGACTTAAAAGTAAGAAAATTAAAAAGCCACACTTACTGTCTTCCCCAACAGGTCCAGCAGAGCATGACGCTGGAGGGTCCCTCTGTAGGTCATTTAACTCCTGCACAAATGAACAGTTTAAGAGTTTTTCAGCTTGCGCGATGATTAGGGAGCAAAACACGTTATCAAACTACCAGCTAAACTATCAAACACGCGAGTGCTTTCTCACTGTTAATTTACCACGCTGTCCAATCGGCAGCATCGTTGGATTTAGACTCATTTACCCGCAATACTGCACACCATTGATATGACGATCAAGTCCCGGAGATACTTGTTCCCGAACAGGTTCACCAAGCTCTTCAAGACAGCGACAGGCATCCAACAACCCAACAATAACGTAACTTAAATACTAAAAAAGAAAAGCCTGGCTGATGAAAAGTTGGAATGTTTAGCCAGTTTTGTATCTGTACTGGCGTAAATAACTTGCAGATGGCAAATAAAATATTGATAATTGGACAGTTAAAATAAAAAATAGATATAAAACAATGTTAACGTTAGCAAATGTGCTGTAAGATGACTCACTCGCTAACGCTACAGCGGTTTCCGCATCGCTCCGACCTGTACCCTGTACCTTAAAGGGATTATTAGAAAAAATATCTTTTACCTTCTGTATTCTCTTCAGAGCCATGGAAAGTCTTTCAGAGAGGCTGGCAGAAGATAGGTGTTAACAACTGTCAGCAACAACTACGCTTACTTTCTGCCGACTCGGTGTTATCTGTTTTGACAAACTGATTACCCCTATTGTTTCCGCGTTTTTGTTGAAGAATCGACCGGTGCATTGTGGGAATTGGGGTTTTTAAGCCAAGCCACTTAAAGGGACCGTTCACCGGGGAACAATTCATCCTTAGAAAATTAATCTTCCAAGAAGTAAACAAGACCCTTAGTAGATGTAGTTAAAATTATTTAGAAACAGTTTTTTACACATAGTACTACACTTTATGTATTCTTCATTTACTAATACTTTGCAGCTTTGTATTGCAATTGGCTTTTCCCCTACACAACTTTACATGCTTTTAGTATTTACCTTTACAACTAAACAACTTGCTAGTTTGTTGTTAAAGGGTACGTTTGACACGAAGGTGCGTGTATATCATTCATCGCAAGTATATAGTGTAGTCAAATAGCCTGACCTGAGCTTTTTAGGGTAAACTTTTCCGTGATACTCAGTTCATTGCATTTACAGCATTACAATCAGGACCTTTCTTTCTTTCTTTCTTTCTTTCTTTCTTTCTTTCTTTCTTTCTTTCTTTCTTAATATTTCAACTGATGTCTGATTTTTGAGAAACATGTTTGAAATTGAACAAACACAAGCCTGTTGGTGCTGGACAGAACTCACTATGAGTTGATTACAACCAAACAATAAAACATTACAGTCTGGTTTGAGGGAAATAAGTGATATAATCATTAGCGTCATGTATTGGTCTACCAAAATCATGTTCTTTTTATTGTGCTTTTCCAGATCAGAAATAGTAAAATGCATTGAAATGTCTACTTCTACTAAATAGTATTAAATTACAGAACATTAATTATGTATAAATAGGGTAGTAAAGTAAAAGAAAAGGATGCAAAAGTGCAGTAGAAAATATAATAAATCAAAAAACCTTTACTGCAGTTATTGCTGGTTTAATAATGGAAACGCTGTTCTTTTGGGTTGTGATCAAGAGATTGGCATGGCCATCGAAGAGTGTCCTATTTCTTTTCTTTCTGTTTGCAGTGTGAAGCGGTGTCCAATCGGTTTTGCAAGATTTGGCTGAATTTGGGCAGAGAGGATAAACCCGTACACTAGATACATTCTGCTACATCTACGTGCAGCCACATCATAAATAAATAACAGTCCCCCCTCCCACTGGCCCATGCCATAACACTCCCTTACCATGTTTGACACAGTATGTGATGTGCTCCATATTATGAGCTGTTTCTCTCTTTCTGCATGTTTTTCTCTTTGCATAATTCTGGTAAAAAATGCATCTTAATTTCATCTGTTCAAACATTTTTTTACCCGAGAACTGTGCAGTCTGTTTTTGTCTGTTTGTTGACAAAGTCTAATATTACCTTTTTGTTCTTGAGTGCAACCAGTGGCTTGCACATTGTTTTTAACCTGTGTATTTCAATTTATGAATGTGTCTCTTTATTCTAGACCAGAGGTGTCAAACATAAGGCCCGGGGCCAAAACCGGCCCCCCAAAGACTCCAATCTGGCCCGCTGAACTGCTTCAGAAAATGTAAAGGAGGGCATAAAATTTGGAATCAATTTGCAGTTGTACAGACACAAAAAGAGGTATCGCTGGTCTGGCCCCCTGAAGATTAAAGTGAGCTGCATGTGGCCCACAGTGCAAAACGAGTTTGACACCCCTGTT
>VOQJ01005679.1:2554-17143 GCA_015052665.1 Apistogramma diplotaenia
CCCGCCTGACGTGCTCCCGTGCCCCCCCCCCCCCCATCCTCCAAGTCGCTCCATCATTAGTTTCTTCATTTTAAAATTCCAGCCTCATTTTCCGTCTATGATTGGGGAAAGTTTTCATGTGAAATCGTCGTATCTGTGGCAGTAATTGCCCTGGCAGCCAACTGACGTGCTTTAAAGTGCTAATGCAGGAGCGGAGAGAGCTAGGTCGTTACATGAAGGATGTGAGCTGAAGTCAGCACATCCAGGCTGATAACAAGCCCGGCGCAAAGTCAGTTAAAAGTCAATCAACGTTGTTTAGGGAAACTTCGACAACTTCAAATGCGCGTCGAGAGCGGCTCCCTTTGCACCAAGAAGCGGAGACGTCTCCTGGTAATGATGTGCTGGCTCTGTGACTGATCTGAAGTCTGGTCCAGTTCATTTTAAAGGAAGGCAAAAGAAAAAAGGGAACATTTGGCAGCGATTGAAGGCATGTTAAAGAATGGGCCTTCTGGTCAAGGCTCCAACCTTTCCAAAGCACCCTGAGAGTTGGTCTTATCTTTTATACCGCTTCCACTGTCGAAAGATGCCATTCCCTCCACTATCCATGATCCCACCCATTCCTGGACGGAACCTCAAACCGAGTTATTTACAGGCCCTCCAACTGAAGCGCCGCATGCTTCTAAACCGGTATTGATCGTCAGCAAGAGGAAACAAGCTTCTGAATTCATGAAAAGAGGCCTAACCATTCTGTGTGTTGTGCGCACATTCATGTTAGTTTTAGGGACGTTTATGGGTTTGAACTTCACAAAATATTCATATCCAAAAGCTCTGCATTTTTCTTGCAGAGATGAGCCTATTTTTAGCTCCTGTCTGTTTGCTGAATCTCATTCAGAACGCAGACGACTGACGGCACGCGCACTGAGCGAGCGGTGGTGGAGATCACCGAGAACAGAAAATTATGCCACATTTTGGATTCAGTTTAACAACTTTTTGGCTACATGGGTTGCAAACTACATCCATAATTGCGGGTGCCATGCATAGATGTACATTAGCTAGTTAGCACCAAGTAACGCTGACAGAAAAGTAAAAAAAATTACTCACTTAAACTAAACAGACTTCTTGGCCTCTCTGCACCTTATTGCAAGTCACATTTGTCAAATAATAAAAAAAAATCCTGCAAACAGCAGCAGCACAAACACAGCAGAGAGGTCCAGTTCGTTGACTTAATTTAATAGATGAGTATACAGCATGTTTCATTCACACACATACAGACACACACACACACATCGGGGTTCAGTATCTTGCCCAGGGATACTTTGGGATGCAGACTGGAGCCGTCAGGGATCAAACCATCAACCTTCCGATTAGTAGATGCTCTGCTGCCTGAGCCACGGCCGACTGTCCACGAAAGGGGCCAAAATGTTTTGTTTCAGGTTTTAAATGCTGTCAAGTGTAGCACACGGTTAACACAGGAGTTAGTGGGATGGATTCGCTTATGTAGACAGCCTCAAGTGGTGGTTTGAGGAACTGCAGCAAACTCCACTTTATCATTTAAATGCTCTATTTATTTATTTATTTTATTTTGCATGGAGAATTACTATAGGCCATATATACAGTATGTGTATACTTATTCCAATCATTTATAAATGCAGGCATGTCTGATATGTACAAGTTCAGTAAATACAACCTCGGATGAACAAGAAAACACGACTGTTGCAACTACTGCACCATGCCAGTGTTCAGTCAACAAAAGTTAAGCCGAAGTGCAGAAGCAGCGTGTGCAGAATTAAATAACCATCAGCTTGTTGAACCAATCTAGCAGAAATAAACCCAAGTAATCATTTTCTGATCGGTCGGTCACATAGTTAAGGAGGAATTTTGACCCACTCTTCTTTACAGTGTTGCTTTAATTTACTGAAGTTTGCAGACATTTGCTCATGCGGCGCTCTCTTAAGGTACCACCACCACATTTCAATCAAGCTGAGATCTGGACTTCGACTGAGTCACCGCAGCACGGTGACTCTTTTCCTTTTCAGCATTTAGCTGTTACTGCCTCACATTTGACTCCTCGGTACACAGAGGAGTTCATGACCCTCATCATGCCTGACAGCTGATATGAAGTGTTCTGATACACGGTGTTAAATGGTTAAACAACAGCATGATGTGATGCATCGTGTTTTGTAGTTCGTCTGAGGTTGTATTTACCTTAATGAGTGATATGAGTCTCACAAGGGCAGATTTTTACACCAACAGTCTGGACTTGCAGTAATTCACTTTGAATGAAGTGAAAACTTTCCAGTGATCGAAAGACTCCCAAAAACACCAAATTAACTGACAACAATAACTATAATAATAAGCCACTGATCTTAATCAGGCTGCAGCTTTTCCAAAATCTTTGTGTGGCAGGTGAGGACTCCCATGAAGAAGTCGTATGAATAAGCAGGTCATTTTATATCTTATGAGAAAAGTGAAAAGTGCTCCCTCAGCTCGATCTGTAATAGCTGGTACTGCAGGATTTCCCCCCGAGGTTTTCGGAGGGCCTGGGTGTTGCACATGGAGGCGATGGGTGAGCGTTTCCAGACCGTCGTTCTGAGCTCATCATCAGTGACAGTCAATTTCCTCCCTGCTTCTCATGAATTTATTTCCTCTGTGGCAGTAAAATGCGTCAGTGGAGCCGTCTCCATCTCCTGCAGGTTAAAGTGCACAACTGCTGATAGTAGTTGTTTACAGTATCCGAGTCTGTACCAAACTAAAGAAATTCCCTATATACGGTATAGGCCCCCCACTCGTTTACATCTGATATGACAAAGTGTATTTGTGCAAGACACTGAACCCCAAACTGCCCCCAAAGCATCCATCCAAGTGTGAGTGTGTGCACGAGAGGCAGAAACAGGCACGGAATAAAGTGCTGTGCAAACGAAGCATTTTTAGTAAACAAAAACAGCTTTTTCTAAGTAAAAAAAGAAACACTGAGTGCTCAGTTAGAGAAGAAACGTGCACTGCTGAATTTCCTGTTGCACGTAACAGCTGACGAGTCTCCATGCTGAGTAGTGATTTGATATTATTCTTGTAAAAAGAGTCAGATTTTACAAACTGGAACTGCACCCTGACACCACATCCACACAAAGATGGGTAAAGTTGTCTTTTACCTTTCACCCAGAAAAGAAAGCTTTTGCAGAGCAGGCTCTCGAGGTGTGCTGTGTACGCTTTCTCCTCCGTCTGTGCTGCTGCACGGAGAGCCCTCCACATTACCTGCTATTCCACATCAAAAAGCCTTAAGCGGAAGCAGCCCACCCACGCTAGATTTGCACTGACGCTACCTTATTAATGACAGTCGGTGGAGGTGCAGCTACATGCATACACTTCATATTCTGTCATTATTTTAAGACTGTTTAAATAACCAAGAAAACCTTTTCTTTGTGCTCGTTTTTGAAATATTTGTTTTTGTTATTAATGCCAAAGTTTAAGAACAGAAAAGAAGAAATGAATAGAAGCCTTTTGGTAACGTTGAAAATGGCAGAATGAAGCAGAAAACAGGCGTTTTGGAACGGCTGGTTGGAAGCTCCTGTGCAGGTTGTAGCTTGTTGTCATATTGGCAATCAAAATCATGCTGGATATCTGTACTGATGTGGGCTGGGTGAGTGAAAGGATGCTGCATCGTTTGATGGAAACGAAAACGATCAAACTACAGAGGGCTGAAATCAACGAAATCACAAACTTCAAAGTGAAACAGCGATGCAGCAGGCTAGTCCATTTCTCTGGAATTTCATTGGAGCACGCTCCAAAGGAGACAATGGATGGTGTCCTGGGAGATCTCCTCAAGATCTGGACCAGGGCGTCAATGAGCTCCTCGACACTCCTGAGGTGCAACCTTGCAGCATCAGATGGACGGAAACATAATGTCTCAAATCTGAATCTGAAAATGAATTTGAGTAAAACAAACTTTTAACTCATTTCATAGAATTAAAATGTCCCTGTAGTCGTAAAGGTTTCTTCTCCTTTTCCTTACAGATGCTGCCTTTGAACACTCAGCAAAACAAAAGCTCCACCCAGACTAAAAGGTGAGGCTTCAGCAGCATTTTTATGACACGTTTATGCTTTAATAAAAATCCCATCAGCTCTTGGAAACCATGTCTTTAGTGCTGGCAGGCTGCTGTAACGTGCGTGTATGTGAATGTGGTCGTTGATGAGAAATGATCGATTGTTCTTCATCTAAAGGAAACTTTATCTTCAAGGAAAATTTAAATTAATAAAATGAGTGTGACTCATTGCCCCTGGTGTTAAAGCTCTGGGCACGTGACTGGTTTGTATCTTCTTTCAAGGCCTCACAGCCGCTGAGCATTCAAAGCAAAGCGCTCAGCCACAGCACTGCTGCTTCCTTTCTTTCCTTTTGGACTCACATGGCAGACGTGACATAAAAAGTGGCACCATGACATTTAAACAAGGTCGGAAAACTTGATTTTCATTGAGACACTGCTTAATGGTTTTCTCCGTAGGGGCGGTCACAGGTTTTCTCAGTTGCTTAAAAGCATTAAATGCTTTTCTCAAAACCTTCCAGTCTTTTCCAGAAAGCATGAATGCAAACTAATACATTCTAAAATCCTCTGACTTTTCTGGGAAAACCAAACTATCTTATCAAAAACGCCGCTGTGCAGTTATTGCACACTGTATCAGAACGGGAAAACACACTGCAGCTCCGGGAAAAATAAAAGATAAAAATGTTCCGTGAAAATATTCATACTGAGATATTTTGGACTGCATGTCTTTCAAAACTTGTCATATTCTATAATATTTACCTTTTTTTTTAAATTACATGAAAATCAGAATATGCTGGATGAAGTAACCAACCACTTCATTAGGTACACCTATTCAACTGC
The DNA here is from genome assembly GCA_015052665.1 of Apistogramma diplotaenia. Lineage (NCBI taxonomy): Eukaryota > Metazoa > Chordata > Actinopteri > Cichliformes > Cichlidae > Apistogramma > Apistogramma diplotaenia. The sequence continues at coordinate 7,411 of VOQJ01005679.1, forward strand.
CTGTCGATGCAAATAAATAATCAGCCAATCACATGGCAGCAACTCAATGCATTTAGGCACAATGTCAAGGCAACCTGCTGAAGTTCAAAGCGAGCACCAGAATGGGGAAGAAAGGTGATGTCAGAGGTCAGAGGAGAATTACCAGACTGCTTTGAACTGACAGGAAGGTGACAGTAACTCAAATAACCACTTGTTATGACTAAAGCATGCAGAAGAGCATCTCTGCAGGCACAGCATGAGAGTCTTGATTTCTGCAGCAATATTCAGATGACTTCATGTAAACATTTAAGCACGGATCAATCCCGCTTTTAATCTGCACTTCAGGCTGCTGGTGGGGTGTGGGTGTGGGTGTGTGGGGGGATATTTTCTTCTGGGCCTCTTAGTACCAGCTGAGCAGGGCTTCAACGTCACAGCCTACCTGAGTCCTTCCATTTTGGCTGCACCAAGCACGATAACGCACCACGTCACAAAACTCAAATCAAATGACCTCCACAGTCACCGGGTCTCAATCCAACAGACCACCTTCAGACCAAATCTGCAGCAACTGTGATACAATCATGTGAGCGTGGAGCAAAATCTGTGAGGAATCTGGACCAATCAGTGTGCAAACATTTCGTGTGCAGTAATTTCCTGTAAGAAAAATAAAAGGACACAGTCCCCGAATCTCATATTTATTTGTAACAATTAAAATTAAATGCATTTTTTGCCTTTGGTCTTGTTTTGAAGCTGGTGTAAACACTTTTGGCATGTTTCAAGAGGTCCCCTTGCCCATGGCCCATCGCCCCACAGTGTGGGTTGAGTGAGAGCAGAATGGCTCTAAGACAGTGCAGTCAGTACACACCTGTCAATCACAGGTGACGCACAACCTCAACTGTAATCTAATTAATCAAAAAATGTGCTGTATTAAAGGAAAATGAGGGACTAATGAAGGAACTGAGCAGCAGGCTCCTGTTCACGCAGACAGCCAGGGGAGTCACCCCCTTTGATACAACTTTAAAGCACTTCCAGATTAGTCCATCTGTTTTATTAAGTCTATGACCTAATGTATATAAAATGATCTAGTAATATTATTCATCTCCTTGCTTGTGTATTGCACTGAAAGCACCAAGAATAGCTGCGTAATTGAACTCTCAGCCTGAGACAGAGCATGTTTCTTGCACTCATTAGCCGGGAAAATCAATCTCCTTATATTTCTGCCGGGAGCCTTTTATACCTCTGATCAGCTGCATTGTGAAGCCTCTTTTTCTGGAAAAACCATAGAGACGTGTCCCTCAGAGGACAACACAGATGCACGCTAATTAGTAGCTAATTAGTTCAAACCGCTGGACTGAAAATGTCAACAGCATGTTTAACCACCACACTACGCTCCTGTGCCAAAAACAACAAAAACAACAAAAGTGGGGAAGTCTGAAGTGAAGAAGGGATATCACACCACATCCTTTTCCTGTCTCTCAAGTCTGCGTTCGCCGCGGCCTGAAAGTCTTCCCCTGTCAACCTGTGTGGCGGTTGGCAGAATTAATAACCAGCTAAATTATTGAGGGAAAGCTATGAATAATGTTTACGTATTAATCATTCATGGTGGCCAGCCAAGCACAGGGACTACTGCTCCCCTGGAAATTACCGGCTCACCTCGATAACATAAATTATCCATCAGTTCTCAATCAGCCTTCTCGGCACAGCAAGCCAAACTATCGCCACAAAATACAGATGCATGCAGCAACATGGAGCCCGATGGTGATGATACACCAGTTCAAATAATATGTTATTAGGACCAGTGTTTCCCCACATTAAGACACATCCTCTCCTCTTAGCTGTTTGTAAGGATAAACATGTGGGAAGGGATTTTTTTCCCAGCCTCGAGTTATCTGCACTTTCCAGAGACTCAGTGAGCTTTTGTTGTGTTTGCTGTGGAAGAGCGGCTCTCTCCCAGCTATGAGCCTCTCCCCTTCATATTCTCAGGTAACACTTTTTTTTTTTCAACTTCATAACCATCCCACTGCACATTTTCCTCACTTGCTTCATTATCAAATGCCAGATCATGTCTGTAAAGTATTGAAGTATGTTGGTGTTAAAGTTCCATTTCTTTTTAATTGACAACTTGGAAAAACAAGTGCACGAAGGGCTGCACAGTTCACATTTGCAAAGCGTCAGTTTCTTGCTTGCAGTGTTCGGGAAGGTGTGTCACTTTGGTTTCTGTTACAACAGAGAAACACTTGGAAGATTTCCCTCCAACCGACAGGGGATAATTATTTTTATGGGACTCTGACTCTATGACACAGTAATTTGATCATTATAAACTTTGAATTGTCACCTGTGTGGGACTCAGAGGTCAAAAGGACAAGAGAAAACAGTCCGGGCTGAAAAATCCTCACACTCGCAGCACATTACTGGTCCAGTGACACAGTGGCAGAAAGCCACCACAATAATTAGTTTCACAGGAGCAGTGTGTTTAAGGACGATAAGTGTTGCTTTGGGTGAAGGAAAGTCAGCAGATGAGTGTAGCTGCTCGTTATCTGTGCAGACCAGAGGGACGGGAGCACACTGCCTTTATAACTTTGAGAGACAGAAGTGAAAGGGAAGGCGGGATGCTGCAAGTCGCAAATGGCAAAGCAAAGATCAGGATCTGCGGCACATATTCCCCAAAATTATTCTTTTAGCACGCATTAGTACATTAGAAATAAGTGTGAGGCTGATTGTGTTAATGACGGGAGAACTCCATGGGTGTGGTGGCCTTTTGAAGTCATTGTGTTGCTACAGACAGAAGCTTTTGTTATCGTCTGCCAGATTCCAACAAGACTGCACACACGAACCGGGGCTGCGGGGGAAGAAAAAAACAAAAACTGTCAGTAGGCGACTGTTCTGGTGCTCACATGAGTTAGCATCATCGATACATGCCACGATCATTATTCACGGCGCGTCTCAGTTAGAGAGCTGCTCGTGATGCAGTGCGTGTCAGGATGCGCCTGTCAAGTAATCCTGACCGCCGTATGATGTGAGGAAGGAGGAGGACGAGGGAGACAGTTCAAGTGGCTTCTGGGAAATTGGTCTGAGCTGCATGTTGAGATGATTTTCAAAGAAGTCATTCAACAACAATGCCAGGCTGGTACGGCTGATCGGGCAGATGTTTACAGCTCATTAACGTCTCCTCTTCAAAACAAAGTCCGATGTTTTAGGTTTCTGCTGAAAGTGTGAAGACTGGTTTAACCGTATTAGCCACGTTAGCAATGTATTTATTACACTAAGTCAGGCTCGACTTTTGATTAACAATATATCAGGAGCTAAAAGTAACTCTTTTTGAAAATTATTATAAAACATAATTTGCCAAGAAACATAATTAGTGCATTAAACCTTCGTGAAAACAAGCAAAATTTCACATTTGCTGATCCCAAACCAGCCATACATTTGATTTATTAACTGTACAAGTCGTGCGCAACTCTTCCCATGTCTTCAGATTTTTTTTAGGAAAGTGGGAAATAGGTACGATGACCAATTGCAAATGTAAATACAGCACAGACTTCACCACAGCCTGAACTCTCTGAGGCAGCTGTCTTCAGGAACAGATCTCCAGGCTTCTTGAAGGACATTCAAAGCTCTTCTTTGGATGTTTCTGCCTTTTGTAGCATTCTCTGATTCTCACACCGCTGCAATAACGCCAATGCCAATCCGTGACTGATAGTGTGGCACGGTGTTTTTCTATCCAGGTATGCGTTTACTGCTTTTGCTGCTGGAAAATGAAGAAAATCAAATGCTTCTCAAAGTGTATAACATGGTGGATAAAAATCTGACTGTCCTTTTCAGCGTTCACACTTTCATCAATTTGGACAACAGGCAGCTGTAGACTCTCACTGATGCTTCTCTCAGGTTCTGTGTCAAGTCTGATTTACCAGAACAATGAGAGTTGGCAGCCCCAAAAATACTGTCTTGAGTACAGCTGATTTATTCTGGCTAACATATTAGCTTGCCTTTTTCAAATGACCTTATCATCTACCCAAAGGGCTAATCTTAGCTTAATTACAAATGCTATTGGCAACAAAATATTCTCTGGATGCCCAGCAAACATTTAAATCTCTTGAGTGAAAAAGTTTCAAAGTTGTGTCACCTTTGAAGCCGTAGCCTCGCCACCCGCTGGACATCCTTCTTGGACTTCTAGCAAAGGGAAGTTAGTATTCAAGAGTGCTTATATGTGACCCTTTTACTGACTTAAACACATAAATGGCGTGTCTGAAGTTCCCACTAACAGTAGAGCAGAAAAAATAAGGAATTTCATGGTGCTGGACAGATGTCTTTGCCCTCCTCATCAATGCTGTTGGGCAGACTGGTGTGCTCGATCTGTGTCTGGACTGAGGTAAATTAAAATAAAAATTTTGTTGTCGTGTTACATTGTTAAAGCTCTTAGGCTGCAATATATTGGATTTATTGTTAAAATCATCTACTGGTACATTTCATTCAATTGCAACAAAGTGGCCTTTTATTGATGCTCTGGTTCAACAAAGACTAAACAGATAAAGTGAACTTTATTTAATTGCTATAATTTCATAAATGCATATGATTCAGAATTTGCTTAAAACTGTGACAGTAACTTAACTTACCTGCTATGTCAGATTTTTACCTAATAAATGTCATCATTGTGCTGCTGTTTATTTTTGGATGTTTATGTTTGATCGCGACAGTTTCACAGCAAACTTTCACGCTTTCAGTAAGAGCTGGTTCAGAAACTGGAGAAGCTGCTGAGCGCTGTGCTTGGGGAGACTGAACACTAGACAAGTAAGCACCATTTAACAGCAGTTTTAAAAGCCTGAAAATCAGCATTAGCACCATCCTGGGACTCCACGGCTGTTTACTGCTGGGCCGGATTTTCTGCTTTAAAGGTGGAAGTGTGTCGACCGTAATCCCTGTGCATCAACATTTAATAACATTTGAGATAAATTAAATGTTAAGTAGTGGAGTTGAACCATTATTAACATGGCTGTTAAAAATTCTGTTGTGTGTATTTAATAACATTTCTGCTTCAGCTGCCAGTAAACCACACGTCTTCATATTGCCACATAGGTTTCTTCACATCTGCTGTAATCGGAGCCTCGCTGACACTGGGCTGAATAAATCTTGGAAAAATAAAATAAATATATGATAAAAGATGGCAATACTGACAATGTGGAACTCCTCTATGAAAAGCCTGCCATTTGGTCCTTTGTCATCTGGACAAACCTGTCGAGCAGGACTCGAGAGGGTTGATTTGAATTCCTTTCTGTGGAGCAGTCACCTTGTCAGAGCCATTCTTCTCACCGGCAGAGGCCTAAAGAGCGCACAGCAGGTGTTACCGTGCTGTATGTTCACCGAGAACAAAGGGCGTAAAAAGGTTGACTTTTTAAGAATTTAGGAATGCACAAGAGTTGCTGCGCATTGTACTGATTATCAATCGATCTGTTTTTATCCCGAAATGTGGTTTACATCTGACCTCGGACCTTTCGTTCTCTTCTTGTGTCCACCTTCTTATGTTACTAATGCAAGTAACTTCTAGTTTAGTGTTATTTATGATTCATATTTAGTTCTCCTGATTTCCTTGTATTTAGGGTTTATTATTCCGACCATCTACCCGTATCTTTGCAGTTTGAGTTTCCTCGTCTTAGTTCTCTTGTCCCGTGTTTGACATCTTTTCCACGATTAAGCTGAATATGTTTCGCTGTCTCTCGTTCCCCTCCTGTTTCACCCTCAGTGTGTATAAATAGTCCTGTCCTTCCTTTCTCGGAGCACCTGTGTATATTTACCCGCTCTGCACCTGTTCAGATTTTGATGAAAATGTGTTCCCCCAGTGATTTTTCTGGTTGGTTATGTAAAATGATGTAAAAAATTACAAAGCTCAAACTTCTGAGAAAATAACAAACTTTAAACCATAAATTTTGACTTGTGGATGGCAATGTTTTTCTCCAGTAACAGGAAAAGGCTTTGATTTCAACAATAAAGGTTTTATTTCTGTTACCTCGGCCTACTTCAGTCTTGCATTATTCACATCATCATAGCAAACATTAAAATCAATTTTTAATGTAGGAGTAAAATTGACAGCAAGACTTTTTTGTTAAACTCAGGTTTTACCACCATTATTAAATGTATATACTAGCGATTTATTCGGTATCCTGATCCTGACCTAAATAACTGTATAGGATATCAGGAAGTAATAAAAAAATCTAATCCAATCCATTACACTGTGAAATGTATTGAATTATTCTACTGTGTATAACTGTGCATGTGACAAATAACTGATTAAAATAGCTGATTTGCAGTGCTCTGACTTCTTCTTCTTCTTGAAAAAAACTGGTTTTTCGTCTGTCACTCAGAGTCAAGGAATATCGATCCCTCGAACACGTTGTGTCCAGTGTGTGCAGTTTTACGTTTATGCGCACCCTGGTGGTTGTTGCATGTGCCAACTGTGCCATTATTGTAACCATTTATGAACTGAAAATGACAAAAACAAACTTCCATGTTGAATATGGAATGAATCGAAGTAAATTAAGGCAGAAACGAGTATATACAAAGTAAAGACGTAAACTGACAGGAAGCACATATCAATCATGTGTTAAAAGTAATAAGTGGATATTAAAGAGTCAACATCAGTAGGATATTTGAGTCACGGAGCGACTGCTCAAACAACACTCAGGCTAATTTTAGCCAGCATTACCTGCTAACTCAGACAAATTGCTGCTGCAAATACTGTCCAACAGCATTAGCCAATGAATCCATCTGGCTGGTAAAGTGTCGATCCTTTAAACGTAGCTTTCGTGCTACCTGATGTCTCGCTAGCAAAATGCTGTTTATAAGTACTTCTGTGCCGTTTTTTGACAGAATTTGTTATTTTTTGATAAATTCAGACGCGTTAGTCAGTTTGCCTCTTTGCTCGTTCCCCGCAGTCATTCTCCAAGACTCTTCTAACAGATGCTAACGCTGTGGCAGGTGGTGGGAGGATGTCTGAACCTGAGGTAATTTCAGTGCCACTCATGTAAATGACTCATCAAGAGCACCATGTGCAGTAGCAGTTAATTTAACATCCACTCTTTATTGTGTTCATCTATCACGGGCTCCCATGCTGGTTTTCTTTCTTGGAAACCTTTATCTATTTAATTTAATGTAATTTTAGCCAGTCCACTTAAGCACTCTCTTGCAAACTTCATTGCAGTGCACTCCTGCCACTAACTTCGTTTCAGATTACTCGTTTCTTCTGGTGCTGCATTGCAGAACTTGCTGCTCGTGGGTCAAAGAGCACAGAAAGCCAAGGGCGTATCAGAAACCTGACAGATCCGTAAAACAAAACGCTATTTAATCTTTGACTTTGATAGTATTTTTATCCTAAACAAGAATAAATTCACTTCTTTTACATGTTTTTACCAGTTTTGGGAGGGGCCTCGTCAGTGAACACCTGACCGGTGAGCCAGGAGGTAGCAGTAATGCACATTTATGTTGTTTGCCAACATGAAGAAGAATACCAACCAGCCCCAATGCACTTTTCATCTGACTGTTGACTGCATGTGATGAAGTGGGGGAAACCAATTTGTTTTTAATGTGCAACTTCTATAATTTGACATGTATTGTATAATTTGCACGAGGCAAAATTGACAAGTAGCCTATAGTAAGTACAGTACATAAATGAGCTCAATATTCTGCATAGACTTCCACGACACCTTTTCTACATCCACCATACTTGCTGAAACAAGATCTAATTAAAATATTCAATTATTAGAATAGAAATAATATCTTTACCTAAACATAGAATTTGCAGGTCAAAGGTATAAGACAGCTAGATTTTGTAAAACTTGTTTTTCTGCTTCATAACACTGTCAATGTCATAATGTAGTTAGATATTATCATAACTTTTCTGTAGTGACATCCCTGTTTGATAGTACATGAGAGCGGTAGGGATGAAGGAAAGGCTCTGTAAGGGTAAATTTATGGGATCTTGTTGGTGACTCCTGGAGGTGTCTCCTCCCCAACGTTAGATCCTCACTCGGCGAGCATGAAAATCGTCATTGAGGGTGAAGTTGTTGTGGAAAAGCTGATGAACCTGCGAGAAGCTGTGGGTTCATTCAACAGGTATATTTTCATTTGGGAAAGCAGAGAATTCAGAGAGAGGCTCATTCTTAGGTAATTTAACGGTTTACCTGTCAAAACTATTCAAGCTTCCCATGTTATTCTTTTGACCAGACTAATGAATGATAAATATGACCTCAGTTCACAAGATTTATGGAAGCACCCCTTTGCACGAGATTTAAAATCTTTTAATTTTACCTTGATTACAAAGAAAAATGCTGAGTTTGGTAAAATCTTTAACATGGTGAAATGTTTACACAGCTTTACATGTTAACAATGTTACTATTGCACTATTTTTGCAATAAATTTGTCAAAAATAAATTGAATTGTCATTTTTATGTAAGAAACAACAGGTAATATACAGACAATTATTGTGTGATGTTAAAATTGATTTTACATTTAATAACTAATTGATGAGCAGGAGAAATGAATATTGATAGACAATTAATGGTTGAGTTAATTACTCGTGAACATTAGCTTTAAAAACTTGAGTTCTTTAGTAATGAATTATCGTGGACACAGAGCTTGATTTTTTTGGCTTTTGATTTTGTAAAAACTAGGCATCTCCTTGTCTTTAGTAATATTTACTAATCTGGGTTTACAGTGAGTGTGGTATGGGTGTAATCCTGAACTTACATTTACACTCATTTAAAGCAATAGTCACTTTAGTGGCTTAAAAATGCAGCTTCATATAATTCTTCATGTCCCAATTTCAGCAACATGTTTGTCAGATTCGCTGGTGACACCACAGTGTTGGGCCTCATCTCTCGTCTCACTGCTGCAGAGATAATAACCTGCACTTGAACACATCTATGACAAAAAAACTGATCACTGACTTCAGGAAGAAAAAAAATTAAGCGGGGATTGTGTAGAGAGGGTCACAGACTTACGGTTTTTACAGTTTGCATCAAGGAGGACCTGGAGGATGTAAGCACCAACATCTCCCAGATACTGCTGGCCGTCCTATCACTGCTCCACAGAGAGCTTTTTAACATATTCTTTCTGTGTGTGGTTTTCCTGTTGCACAGTGGCACAGAAAAAGGAGCTCGAGGTGGTTATCAACACAGCACAGAAAGTTCCTACTCTGGAGGACCTCCATAGTTCCCACTGCCTCAAAAAAGCCAACATCATCATAAAGGATCTCTCTCTCCTGGTCACTCACTGTTTGAACTGGTACCGTCAGGCAGGCGGTACAGAACAATCAACACAAACAGACTGATCCCAGAGCAGTACAAGCATTGAATGCAGCAATAACAATGTCCATGGGAAGTGCTGGAGCCCGTCCCAGCCCAGAATCACCAGCTACCCGAACTCCACCATGTGTAAGTCTTTGGGCTGTGGGAGAAAACCAGATTATCTGGAGGGAATCCACGCAAACACGGGACCGTTTTAAGTATCTTTCGGGTCGTGCAGTCAGCAAAGTCACTGACAGCAGTGCTCGGGTTCAAAGTCCTGAAGGTGTACTCATCCACCGCTTCTCTCCTTCCTCTTTTCAGCGCCACATCCTTGGCAGACATAATTTAAAATGCTGCTGCAGCAGCTAATTACTCTACAAGACACTTGCCGAAAAAACAAATTGTCGCAACATCGACATCGACGGGTTCATTTTGTATGGAACAAGGTCAGGAAGTACAAGTGATATCTTTCCCAGCATCTT
>VOQJ01005680.1:2607-13890 GCA_015052665.1 Apistogramma diplotaenia
AAAGAAACCCCCGAAAGCGTCAGGCCAAATCCCCCCCCCCCCCCCCCCAGCATTCTTATGCACACTGAACTGAACAATGGTAATTTACATTAACATCAAAACGGTTGTTCAGCAAAGAGCTGGAAATATTTCGTATCATCATTTACGATATATACACATAAGATCAAGGTCTCAGTTGCATTCCACTCTGAAATTATTGCACAGTAAGCCACTGTGGGCTTGTCATGGTCACCCCCATAAACCCCTGTATAAAAATAAAACAACATTAACACACCAAACAAGTCTTCATCTTTTTTTTTTCTCTCTTTTTTTGACAGGCACTGCCGTGGCCAACCCCGCCTGAGTCTGCAAACACAAACTGTGTGCCACAGTGTGAGCTTTAAGAGTCTCCTCTGTCAATAACTACCCCTAAGCGCACAGAATCTCTTTTCCAAACAGATTTCCTTCTCCGTCATTTAAGCTCCTCTGCAGTCACAAATGGAAAGCTCGCCACTGACCACTTCCTCTCTTTCTATCTCTCTCCTCTGGGACATTAGCCAGGTCCAAACAGTGGGGATTTTTGGCATTTCTCTTCGCCACTGACCCAGAGCTTTGGCACTCTCGAGAGTCAAGAAAAATACGGCGACTCTCACTCCAAAAAATCGGCTCAGAGCAGCCCGCCTCCGCTGGCAGACGGAGACTTGGTACAAGTGCGAGCATCGGGGTGGGGTGTTGTGGGGGTTAATTTAGACGACGGTTTCCACACCAGTCAGCTTTGGCGTGAGGATTCGTGGCGTTATTCCTTTGTTGAGGTCCTCCTCGAACTCCAGCAGCTGGCCCATGAAGTTAAGGTTTGGGGAGATAATGGGCCTCCTGGTTTTGACAAACTTGTAGGCGTCTGTCATGGTCATCCAGGTGTGCTTCATCAGGTAGGCGATCACAATGGTGGCTGAACGAGACACGCCTGCCTGGCAGTGGATCAAGAGGCCCATGCCTGCTTGGTGTGCTTCCTCTGCAGGGAGAACACAGAAACAGTTAAAGTGCGTCTTTATTAATTCCCAGTGAGGAAATCCCCCCCGACACGATAATGAATCTTCCTTTGTGGCTTCAGGTGTTTACACAGTAAACATTTCTGAACTTTAGATTATTAGGTGGAAACGTGTTTACATTTAGATTATGACATTTATCTACTTAACACTACATTACAGCGGGTCATCAACTACAGATATAAGTCACTAGATGCAACATGCCAGCACATTTAGGTCATTTGAAACGTTCAAATTAGCGGAGTTAGACCTAGGGCCTTCCTCCCTTCAGGCAGCAGATATTTCAAAAGATCAATGCCTGTCTATACAGACTGTGTGAGCCATGCACTTTAGTCTTCCATATTGGAAAGATTTTGCCCCAAAAATAATCAGTTCATCCCTTTTGCAAATACTTTAACCCAAGATGAAGGAAAGAGTCTTTTAAATCCAGCTAACACTGCAGAATTTCAGAGCTTTTGCTTATAACCACCAAAATATAAAGTAAATGTATTAAAAGGACGAGAGAGCGAGTTCCTCTGAAGCAACTTTTTCTGTGACCCTTCCTTTTTTAACCAAGTGGTTCCTGAACTAAAATTTAGAGAAATAAGTCTGAGTCACAAAAAGATTTATAGAGAAACAAATGAACAAATGGAAAGCTCAGTGCATACACGTACTTTGCTCACCTTTCTCTAATTTTGCTAGTATTATGTTTTTATCCCCCCATTTTTTGCACTTTTTAAAAATAAACTAAGAAGCTAAATAATATACTTTGTTTTAAACACTCACAGCTCTGTGCAACCTGCAATGACAACTTTTAGCCAGTTTCCCTGTGAGCTGTCCGAGCTTCACAGTGCAAATGCGTGCTGCAAAGCTAAGAGGTGGTTTCCATACCGATGAATTCAAACGCCTCCTCAAAGTACTGCCGCAGGTTCTGCTTGTTGCTGTCGGTGGCGGGCAGGCGCTTGTAGACAAAGAGGCCCGTGTCATAGTGGTAGAGCGGTAAGTGGGTGGTCACATTTAGGATGTAGCCGATGTTCAGGCGCTGCAGCAGGCTGATGTCCTGAGCGTCGTGCTCGTTCCCCAGGTAGAGGAAGGGCAGGATTGGCGTCAGCTCTGCGTTCTCTATGTCCGGGGTGGAGGGCAGGGAGTGAGGTAGAGCCCCCGTCAGGCCAGCAGCTGCGCCCGTGTCCAAGCTTTCGTGAAGGTGCAGCGAGTGCTCGCACAGGTTTTCATGGCTCTGCCTAAAGCTGCTAAGGCCTCCTGTGAATGGGGAAAGAAAGGCTGATGTAGTGCAGGTTTAACATTCATTCATTCAAAAAAAAAGAACAAAAACAATGACTACGACTCTCAAAAGTCTTTTTTCCTACCCTTTCTACAGTAAATGCACGCTAGACCCCTTTGATGTCACTGGATAGAGCATGAAGCCGACACAGCACGGGTTAAAGGTTCAATTCCCACAGGAGTCAAGTTTGCTAAAAATACACACGCTTATGCCTCCGACCACCACATGACACACATAATGGATAAGCAGGACAACCAAGCTTTGCACACAAATCTGATTGAAGCCATCTTTAAAGAACTTTGAACCCCTAAAAAAATACTGTACCAAACCCCAGACGCCACGGCTGCATTTGGTTCTGATTTGAATGCTTTTCATTTAGATACTGAATAGTATGGAGTTCAAATGAGCTTATTTTGAGAACCAGACAAATACTTAAAGTTTCCTGCGAGACATTTTCTACTCGCATCTGTTTACCTGTTCATCTACAGGTAAACAGGTGCCCTGAACGTTAAATGCACTTTTCACTTCACTTCTCCAAATAACCGGTTTACACCTGTTTGCACCATGCTATCAGTCAAAGCTTCACTTCAGCCCTCGAGCTCTGGGGAGGGGGGCCAGGTATCAGTTCGTGTATTGTTTGCAGTACAAGGGCTGACATAATGCCATGTGAGGTCATCGCACAGCCTTACAACTTCCCCTGTGGTGGAGAGCAGGTGACACTCCTGTCAACTGTCGGTTTTCATCATGAAACAGCCCTGTTGTTAAACAAAGACATCACCCTAAACACATTGTGATAGTCGCCAAGCCCTCATTATTGTAATTGCACGCTGGTAAATAGAAGGGGAAGTGTTCACAGGACCTGCGACACCAAACTCAACACAAACATTAAAGGGAATTTCCACTTAAACACATTTCCAGATTTTTCTCTAATAAAATGCACAAAAAGGGCCAATTAAATGACATTCATATTAATTTGTATTTTTCTTTGTAATAATATATGTCTATTGTGTGTACATTTTTAAAATCTGCACCATGCTTACATTTATAGCTAGCAAGGCTCATTATTTGCATATTCTGCCAGTCTCAAGGCTGTAAGCCCCGTCATTCTACTTTTAGCTCTCGTTTTGGTCTCTACCAGCTCATGAAGGAGCTATCCTTTAGCTGCTAAATGCGCCAGTGTATGTAAAACTTTGTACTTAACTTAAAAAGTCTTCACTCATAATACAGCCGCTTACAAATCATTTGTGATACCCTTCAACAGTATATTTACAATTTAATGGCAGCAACTTTGTGCATTTAGGCATGTAAACATGGCCGTGTTGACCTGCCAAAGGTCTAACTAAGCATCATAATGGGGAAGAAAGGTGATTTTAGGGACTCTGAACGTGGCATGACGGGCTGGTCAGAAGCTACTGATCTGCTGGGATGTTTCCCAACAAGCATCTCTAAGAAAAAGAGAAAATATTCAGTGAGCAGCTGTTTTTTGGGGGGGGGTAAAAATGCCTTGTTAATACCAGAGGTTGGAGGAGAATAGCCAGACTAGTTCCAGCTGATAGGAAGGCAACCGTAAGTCAAATAACCATATTGCCTCGTAGGTTGAGAGTTTGGCATTAAACATGGAAAAATAGATCATTCAGCTTTCTATCAGTAGTTCGGGCTGGTCCGGGTGTAATGGTGTGGGGGGACATTTTCTTGGCACATTTTGGGCCCTTTAGTACCAACTAAGCATCACTTAGCCTACGGTACTACCTTGACTATGTTGTTGACCATGTCCACCCCCTTATGAATTATGGGAATTATGGCTGCTTCCAGCTGGATAACACAGCATGTCACAAAGCTCAGATAATCTCAAACTGGTATCTTGACAGTGAGTTCACTGTACTGAAATGGCCTGAACCATCACCAGATCTCAATCCTATTGAGCACCTTTGGGAAGTGGTTGAATGGGATTCACATCATGGATATGCAGCAACTGTGAATGTCAATATGGACCAAAATCTCAGAGGAATGTTGAATCGATGTCATGAAGAATAAATGTTGTTATGAAGGCGAAAGTGTGAAAAATTACAATGTGTAATGCAAAACTTTCCTTTTACCGCTATTGTGCAAAGGCAACTCATTGTTGTTCTAATAAGCAGCTTTCTTTAGTCTACTTTTACTTCTAAACGTTAAAATAAACCCACATTACAGTGCAGTTCGTGTCCACATAACAGGAGTTGTGAACAGTCCTTCAGACCACCTAGTTTGAGTCTGTCCCAACATTCACAATCACTACATAAAAGCTAAATAAAAGAATAAATGTAACTAGCTCCTAAGACTGGTGGAGCATTAGGGAAAGCGATCCATCAGGAGCTGGAAGCAAGCACCTACAGTAAAAACAGGGTGTTAGTGTGCACATCTTCCCCTTGTATTCATGAGGTGGCTGTAAATAAAATATCTGTGGCAATATAAATGTTTGCTAACCTTTAGCTGTGAAAGGTGACATTTCAGAGTTGCTATTTCAGCTTTTGAGCAAAAACTCTAAAAGACTGGAATTTTTCACAGATGTACAGCACGCATTCCTTTGCACACCCAGGCGGATATTTAGCTCTCAATAAAAGCTGCCCCTACTATCATTTGTTGCTACTCTATTATTACTCAGTTCAACATTAGTGACAAGTTAACAGCTGCTATTTTAATCTATATTTGGAAAAGCAAACTTAGCTAGCTGCGATAGTGAACAGTGCAAATCCATTCCGGCTCAAACCGAGTCAGCTTTTTATTCTTAAATTCGGCTGATAACACTTTTTCATAGCAAAAAAAAAAATTGAGACAGCAGAAGCTCGGTACTGTGAGATGAAATCTGCCGAGTGTGACCGTCTGTCATCATCTGCGACTAAACTGACAAAAGCAAAAACATGAGAAGTGTCTTGATCGCCTTCATAAGCCACTGGCTCAGTTCCTGTTCAGAAACGACCGCTTCTGCCTCGCGAGGCCTCTCACACCACAGCCCTGCTTTTCCCAGCCCTTACCCTAAACCCTCCAACACTACTGACATGTTGTTTACGGCCATTCTGACAGATTATGTGCAACCTATATCTGTTCTTAGCTGCAGCAGGGCAAGGGACAGAAGATTTTGTGT
The DNA here is from genome assembly GCA_015052665.1 of Apistogramma diplotaenia. Taxonomy (NCBI): domain Eukaryota; kingdom Metazoa; phylum Chordata; class Actinopteri; order Cichliformes; family Cichlidae; genus Apistogramma; species Apistogramma diplotaenia. The sequence goes on from VOQJ01005680.1 coordinate 8,015, forward strand.
TGCCAGTGGAGTAGAGAAACACGTCGCGGCTGTAGTTAAAATAAATCATGATGGAGACGTCCCTGGTAACTGTAAAATAACGCAGTCTGGGTAAATTATTCAGCAGCGTTCGTACATGCGTGTTCCAGATGTCTTATTTTAACTACTGCCTGAAATAACACATTTCTACAAATAATTTAAGGAAGTAAAAGAATAATCACCACTGCACATTCGACACAGAAATCAAAGCCCTTCCAGCAACCAAAACGCTCAGGGTTTTTAGTGAAATATCTGTTAAAACATGCTGCACAGAGTGGAATACAGGCTGCCAGCCCAACAATGCGCATGTAAAGAGGAGGGAGAAACTGGCCGTCACCGCTGCTGATAAAAGTAGATGAAAGTGAGCCTGTGCCATTTGATCCCCCCCTTTAGCAGAGAGGATGCTCGCATTTTGCAAGAATAAAACCAGAGGAATAAAGGAGGAAGACAGTCTTCCTGTTCCTCCCGTTGAGGCAGCTTCAGACAGACACCAGTGCGGGATGAGAGACTGGAGAGAAGCCCAATCTATCAAAGCACACAGGAGGACCAGAGGAAGAAGCGAAGGCAACAGACAAGAAGAGACGAGATGAGGGGCGCGCTGTGATCTTTCGGCTAGACTGTGACTGGGAGGCATACAGGAACACTCGCAGCCCAACCACCGCCCCCTCCCCCAACCCCCCAAATACGACATACTTCTCCAGCTTCAAGCACACAAACCAAAGATAGAAAACATGGCAGTGACCCAGGGACTGCTATCTCAACAGTCTGCTTTATTTACTAACAGCTGCTTCTCGCTCGCTGCAAAAAATAAAATAAAATAAAGGTGAGCGTGTGCCATGCAGAAAGCTTTCATATAGAAAGACTGTGTCCACATGTTTATGTATGAAGCTGATGGAGGCAGTGGGTGCAGAGGCTGTTGTCTGTGGTATTATAACTGCTGTGCCGCTTAAGTCCAGATCTCACTGGATGATAAAACGAAACCGCTGTGGTGACGGGCAGAAACAAAATAAAAATCTGGTGACCAGAACAATCAAGGCCAATGTTTAAGAGGCTTTAAACGCACTTTTATTATACCACACTAGTTTCATATCAGTTTATATTTGCAAATAAGCTTCTAGGGCTGCTAAATCAGACACTTGTCTGTGTAAGTGATGTCTGAAATGTTGGTTTCTCTCTTGTTTTGTAAATGAAAGCATTCACTTGCTTTTCCACTTCTCTTTTCCTGTCCTCCACCTTTGATACTTCTACTTTAAGTGTTACCTTTGAGGATGATTGGGTCCTTGCCCTCCCTCCTCAATGATTCCAGGACCACATGGAGAGGCTGGGTGGATGTCAGCCGGTTGGGGTCTGTGGTGCTCTCATCATAAACCACAATCTCTTTGGAGAAGATGCCCTTAAAAGAGTCCTTGCCCTCACGGCAGGAGATGAGGTCCAGCACAGTGATTTTGCCTTGCTGCAGCCGCCTCCGGCTGATCTTGTCGGAGCAGTTGATGTGCACGGCGCCCCGGATGTGGCTCTTGTTGTACTCCATGAAGGGCCGGCAGTCGATGATGACCGGCACAGGCCCCACAGGGTGACCCATGGGACAGCAGGTCATCCGCTTGGCCAGCTCATTAGGGTGGATGACCCTCAAGGTGGACAGGGCCTTCGGTGTGCCCGGGGCGAGACTGGGGACGCTTAATGCTTCATGGCTGCTGACCATGGGGGTAGGGGGCCCAGCGTAGCTGAGATTGGGGCTACTGGCGCTCACCTGGCTGTGGCTGAGGCTCTGGCTGTCCTTCTCATAGGTGGTGACAGAGCAGCAGCTGGCACTGCTGCATCCACACGACAATGAGCGCGTGGAGCCCTTGGATGAGGGCATATACGTTACAAGATTGGCCGTCGCCCGGATCTTCACCACGGTGGTGCTGATTACGGTCTTGTCGCTGCTGCTGGTAGTGATGGAGTCCAGGTAGCTGGTGTCCAGGCGCAATTGGAGTTCCTGAGGTCGGATCGGCCTTGGCAGCGCCACCACAATTCTGTCGTCGAGGGGAGATGGAGGCATGGGGAGACCGAGGACTGGACTTTCACGGAGAACTCAACAAGTCGCTCTGTGGAGAGGATACATTTTTTAATTAATCCATCCACTAGTTCAGGTCCAGGCTGCGAGTGAAAAGGTGAGCACACAGCACAGCCTCTTGTCTGTCTGATCAACATGCAAACTAGGAAACAGCCACAGAAGCCAAATATTAGTAGTGTCAACACCTGCAGGGCGACACCCAAGTTGGTGGGAAAATTTTAGGTGTGACAGACTGGCCACTAATAATAACCAGTGAAATCATCAAGACTCTCCTGTAACTGGATCACTTTGAGTGTAATTAATATGAATCATTCTCCAGATACCGCACACGTGAGTGACGCTTAATTTTTCATCCCAACTCTGGTGTGACTGATTCAAAAAAACAGGAGGGGGTAAAGAGAAAAGATAAAATACTGCATCAACGCTACGCTGCAGTTTTGTCTCACCCAAATGGAAAGCCGGGGTACAAAAAAAAATAAAAAATAAAAGGGTGGCAGTTCCTTTTGATCAGAAGCCCGAGCGTTTTAAAAGCATGTCATCTTGGCATATTATGTAAAGACACCCGCCGAGCTTTGCCTGTCCCGGCCGCTGCCATCCTTTATGCACGGTGCAGGTTCAGCAAAAGCAGAAATCATTCATGGCCAAATTCATTGAAAAAACCGGCATGAGAACGTGCCGAGAATGTGATATGGCTTTCAGGAGGAGACTAACTGATCAGATGAGCTGCAGACTGAAGGAAATCCAATTTCACACCACAGTGAATTAAAAAAAATAAGAGATTAAAACGCGATGGTTGATTCAAAAAGGCGGGGATTGTAACTTTGTCGCATTTACAGCATGAAGCCCATTAAAACTATAGGCTTATTAAATAATAGAGACTTAAAAAACACTCAAAATGGTTGCAGCAATTTTATATTCCTCTTCATTAATTATGGAATCGCGTGAAATCTCTATGACAGTGCATTTCAAGAACAACTTGTGCCACTAATTCCCAAACTTGCCCTGCGTTTCTGCTTACCGGTGAGTGTCGCGGTTGACCGTAGACGGATTTATTATCTCCGCTCGCCGACAACGTGGCCTCCATTCAGTCCGTCCCGGTGTTGTGGCTCGGCAACATTTTTTAGTACTTTTACCCTGCTGCCCAGAAATAATATTGAAGGAAGTCTGCCAGCCTACAGAAGTCGCGCAGCGGGAATGACGCGAGTGTGAGCCAATGCGCGACTTCATTAATATTAAATCTGATCTTCCTCGTACATTGAGGGCCGGCCCGGCGGTGGGAGGGATTTGGCCGAGCTGCCTGCCTCCTGTAGCTGGCGGTGGCGGGGCGGTTGTCGCTTCAACCGTCCCCACGTACAGATGATGTCACTGGCAGCCAATCAAAAGCCTCTCCAGGAGGCTCGGGGAAGAAGCCACGGTGCCTTCACGCGTTGCTCGTAAAGTCTTTAACAGACGGCGTTAATTGAGCTTTATTGAAATTTATAATAGAGCTTTTTAAGGTGTGTTGCTGTGACAGGAAAATGAATAGCTGGAGCTGTTTACAAATTATAGTGTTATATATTAAAGAGCCTACACAAAGAGAGGTTTAGTTTTCCATAGCAGTAGGCTCCCATTGTCACTGTTTTTGATAGGAATACTGTAATTTGTATTCCTTGCCATTTATTTTAAAGCCTTAGTTGCTTAACATTTTTATAAGATATTCAGTAACCAGCCACTTTATTATGCCGGGTTGGACTCAGTTAAGTAAATGCGGCTGTAGTGTTATGATGAGGCTCAGTTGATATTAAGGAGTCCAAACTGTGCCTAGAAAATATCCTCCTCGGCACAAGCAGCCTGGACCATTTAACAAGGCAGGATGAACCCATGCTTTCGTGATGTTTATGAAAAATTTTGATCCTACAGTTTGAATGGTACAGCAGAAATCAAGACTCATCAGATCAGTCAACATTTTCCATTTTATCAACTGCCCAAATGTTGCCTCCGTTTCCTGCTCTTAGCTGACAGGAGTGGCCGTCGGTGTGGTCTTCTGCTGCTATAGTGCATCTGCTCAAAGGTTTGGCATGTTGTGATTTCAGAAACGCTCTCCTGCATACTTGCAAAGCAGTCTTACCATTCTTTTCTGACCTCTGGCATCAGCAAGACATTTTCTCACAGAGAACTGCTGCGTACTAGATATTTTCTCTTTTTCAGACAATTCTCTGCAAATCCTGGAGGTGGTTGTGAGGGGAAAATCACAGCATATCAGCAGTAAAGAGCCTAAATAAGTTAATAAAATCAGTTTTTAGGCTCTTGTACTGCTTTGCACACAATACCATCCATAATGAGGGCAAAGGCCTGCACATGGCATTTACACCAATTTTCTCACTCTATATCAGTTTCTAGTTTGGCCCCCCAGCCACCCCCTTATTACAAGTCCTGAGCACAGCCCGGCTGTGATGGCTGACACTTCAGTTGTTTATCAGATATTTTAATTAAAAATCCTCCTACCCCCAACACTTTTCCTGTACCAGTTTAGCGGAGGTGTGTGCAACTTAACCTTTGTACCTACAACTTTCCAAAAGTAATAGTTTGACAGTAACACCCACTAAATGTTATGATTTACCAGCTGTGTTGGTAATAAAGCAGCCAGTTTTGCATTTGTGCCGCTTCTCATATATGAGTAACCAAGTGTGCACCGTTACACCGATATAAGTAACACTGCATAATTCTCACTTTGTGGAGCTTGTGAGTTCTGTTGTGGTCAGTTAACCTCTTGTATGAAGTGTTTCGTTTTCTAAGAAGGCCAGCCCCACAGAAGACATTTAAATAAGAAGCGCAAACACCTGTTTCCTACTGTAAGTCATGATGTCTGCTGAAGAAGAAAAAAAAAAAGGCCTGTTACCAACTCAGAAAGACTTTAACAATGGCTGCACAGCTCCTAGAACTGGTTTACTGAAATGAATGATTAGAAATAGTTTGTCCATGTCCTGATTTAGATTTTCACTGTATAAGTGAAAGGTAATTCATTGTTCACCACCGCCGCCTTCCACCAAACATAAACCTATATTTATTAAATTATTTTTTTTACTTTTTTTTTTTTTAAGCATACAGTGGCAAGTCAAAAAAATAGCTAATCTAACTTGTTTTTTGGTGAGGGTAATCGTCCTGCTGCTGATAGACTTCCACTGTTGAAATCATTGCCAAAAGATACCTTGGGAATTCACTATAGTCCGTGTATCAATCCAACAAACTTGTGATTGACAGACCTGCTCTACCCTGAGCCACAGCTGCCAAACACACAAGATCAGATATTCCGACCTGACTTCATGTGACCAATTACACATTACGACAGTCATCAGCATCATGTGAGAAACTTCTGTACTTCACATTTGGAATGAGGTTTTCATGTTGATATTAACTGATTTATATGCCATATACTGTATAGTGCTTAGTGGGTGGGAAGAAGCTGTCTGACGAACTTCAGCTATGTAGTGATGTTAACTTTCGTATTGTCACCTCATCTGTTCAATTTGCAAGTTGACTCATAAGAGATGTGAAGCTCCAGTGAATGTAAACCTTGGTCTTTACACAGGCTTTTTTTTTTAACACATCACCGGGAGGCGGCCCCGGGGCAGACCCAGGACACGCTGGAGGGATTATATCTCTCGGCTGGCCTGGGAACGCCTTGGAGTCCCCCCGGATGAGCTGGTGGAGGTAGCTGGGGAGAGGGAGGTCTGGGCTTCTCTGCTTAGGCTGCTGCCCCCGCGACCCGGCCCCAGATAAGCGGAAGAAAATGGATGGATGGATGGATAGTCTTGTCTTT
>VOQJ01005680.1:19910-33907 GCA_015052665.1 Apistogramma diplotaenia
GGCAATAACACAAAGTAGGACACACACATCCAAAGACAGATTTTAGTTTTAACTTTAAGAATTGAGATCTTTCTTTATTTTCTATAACTGCTCTGAGTAGTTAATAACACCAGGGCAAAGCTGACCCATAATAAAGCTGCTATGCTCAGATCAGATATCACACTGCATAAGTGCTTTTTTAAAAGCATTTCCCATTTATGTTGACAGTGTTTGGTGTCAGAGTGTCAAAGGTCACATTAGCAGTTCTGCAGGAATAGCACCTAACTAAGCTAAATACTGAAACACAGTGTGAAAAAAATGAAGTAAGCTAGAAATTTAAGTGAAATACCTCATGCTATACAACACAGACACACTGATCCGAGTCACATGCAAAGCTCGAGAATAAAAAGATGAAAAAAATGTCACCTGTAAAACCATTCCTGTTTTTGAGGGTTGCCTCATTATTGACCCCCCCAGTGCACCTGTTGTCAATTTCATGAACGCCAAAGCAGCTGAAACTGATTAACTGCTGTTTAACTGACCAGATAAACATCCCAGAAGTTCAAGTGACTTGATGCTTCAATTAAAAAGTGTTCCTCTAATTTTTTTGAGCAGTGTAGTTATTTGTATGTAGGTAAGGGCTTTCTTGTTTGTGTTTTAAGTCTAAGTGCATTGACCAGTTACAGTCTTAGTGTGGCAAAGAAAGTTTTCACTGAACTGTGAAAACCTTTTAACTCCTTCCTTAAGAATTAAGGTAGCAGCCAGGTGCCGCTAATCAAATGCACTTGATTAAATGATCATCAGTGAGTGTGAGCACCTATATCAAAACAAAGGTTTTGGCTCCGGAGCATTCAAATATGTGATAACACACTGCCATGATATTCCTAGGAGTGGACAGCCCAGAAAAATTCACTGCAATGTCAGACTGTGTAAATACCCAGACAAACTAGCCAAAAATCCAAGAGCTACATCTCAGATTCTACAAGCCTCAGTTAGCATGTTAAATATTAGAGTTTATAACAGACTGGTTAGAAAAAGCCTGAACAAGTTTGGCTTGATTATAAGTGTTTCCAGGAGAAAACCTCTTGTCTCCAAAAAGAACATGGCAGCACAGCACAGGGTTGCAAAGTTGTATCTGAACAGATCACAAGACTTCTGGACCAAAGTGGAGATGTTCTCCACTCCCCATGTTTGAAGAAAACCACACACAGCATATCAGCACAAAACCCTTAGTGGTGGAGGGGTGATGATTTGGGCTTGTTTGCAGCCACTGCAGTGGTCTTTGAGTTGACCGTGAACTCTGTTTAACAAAGTATTCTAGACTGAAAGTTTATGCCATCTGTCCGACAGCTAAAGCTCGGTCAAAATTGAGCCACCCAGCAGGAAAATCTGCAACAGATTGGTTAAAAAAGAAAAGAATAGAAGGTGTTGCAATCGTCCAGTGAAAGTCCAGACCTCAACCATGCTGAACTGCTGTAAGCAGGACCTTTTAAAAGAGCTGTGCACAAACAAATGCCCACAAACCACAATGAACTGAAGTAACATTGTAGAGGAGTGGACTAAAGCTCCTCCACGACGACGCGATAGATTGTGAAAGTCATACAGAAAGTGATTACTTCATGCTGCTGCTGCTAAAAGTAGTTATGCGAGCTACTGATTCAGGAGGTGTATTTAGGTTTTCACAGGACTGCACAGAGTCATGTGAAAACTTTTTTTCATGACTGGATGCTTGAGCAGGCTTCAGAAATCACTGTGAAAAGGGTTTCTGAAAATCATCTTACAACAGTTTAGTTTTGTGGCAAATCACTTCCCATTAACTTCAAAGCTATTGGGTCATAAAGTCATTTAAATGAAAATTTGGATTTCATGATGACGCCAAACAGAAAGATCTTTGCATCGCCAAAGCTACTGCAGCTCATCCTCTCCAGCAATTCTTGAGAAATTTGCATTTGTGATACTTATAATGGAATTTCACTCTCTAAACGTGTTTGCTGTTGCTAAAACCATTTAAATAAACCTTCAATATGAATTCATTATTAAATGCAACCTGCCACAGTCACAGAGTATTTAGCCTTCAGGTTTATTTGCGTTTTGTGTCTGCACCAGTCACTTATTTTCATCATTTTATGGTTATTTTCTATGCTGCTTGCCGCATCTGTCTTTTTACATTTACACAGTTAAATCAATATCTCTAATCTCCCAAACCTGTTGTCATAGGAAACTGGCAGCAGGTGGATTCTGCTGCTGGTGGTGATGATGATGATGATGATGCTATTAGATTTTTTTTTCATTTTGAAAGCTCAGCAGGATGATAAGATCATTTTTGCAACCATTTTCTCTCTTTTGTGAGATCTTGAACTAGATTACAGTGACTACCTTCTTTCATAAATGTCACACCATGGAAAACATGACAGTGTGTCTGTTGTGAGATAATGTCAAACTTTGAACTAAAACACAGTGAAGTGGTTAGGCTTTTTCTCTTTTTTCTTTTTCTTTTATTGTCGCTCAGCATGGAAAATGTGACTGATCGAGATGCGGTGTTCACTGCCCCAGATGAAAGACCCAAACCGCTTCCTGTCTTCAGCACGGTGCAGACTCAGACACACATTTAATGCTGAACAGGAAGATCTTAACCTTATGTAACCTTGGAAGACACTTCACAAACGTGCATTCATTTAGGAAAGACCCAAGAGACAAGTGTTTAAATGACAAATTAGCCCATTTACTAATTGCTGGGTTTTTTTTCTTTAATATGAAAACCACTGCCCTCTCCCTCCAGTATTTCATCCCATCTGGCTCTTAACTTTATTCCTCTTTCAATGCTAAGCATTTAATAAATGGAAAAATGTTGCTACTGATGGTTTCTAAGAGGGAATGGCACAGATGGGCTTGCTGCAGACTCAACAGCTTGAAAAGCAACATGTCCAGCAACGGCAAGCAGGGACACTGCCAAAGATTCAACAGCCTGTCAACCTATATGCTTCTTCACTTTGTGCATATTTATTAGCTTCTCCTCCATTAGTCTGCAACGCAAACAACACACAGCCTCAAACATATCTTACCTCTTTAAGCTTAATGGGCCAATTATGTCTCTCACTGTCACTGGAAATCTTTTTCATTAGCTTCATTAGACAGTTTAATTGAATAAGCAAGATGTTAACCAAGCACTCACACCGGCTTTCCAAAATCACTCTGTGCTCCTCGTTAAAGCTGTGTGACTATCGTTGCACAAACTGCCTGAGCTTCGTGGGTCCAACAAAAAAAAAAATAAGAAAGAAAAGAGAAAAAAAACTGTCAGCCCAGTCTGTCGATGCATTATGGTGCCTCCCTCGGAAATACTGTCACGCCGTGACTGCCTTTTGTTTACTTTAGGATTTTACTGGATGGAAATTTTGTTTCCTGTCTAAACTTTTGAACAAATGACAGCATGTGACAAACATGAGTTTTACAGTTCAGCATGTATTTTAGAATGGCAACATGACATGCTGAGAAAATCCTAAAATACCCGGCAGCGATAAGATCAGTGACACAACAAGGTAGCCAACACGCGTAAACTGCTAAACGCATTTTATTTGGATCAGAGGTGACAGTCATCACTGCAGTGACACATAACACTGGATCATAACCGCCAGTTTAAAGTTGATAGGACGTCCAAAGATAACAGACAGCAACTCTTAAGTTTCCATTTTTAGAACAGAAGCACGTCAGCTTCGTGTAACATTATCTGCTAGTTAAAAGGAATTTATTTAATAAGAAAAGCCTCATTAAAACTGAAACTGTCACCAACACGAAAACAGAAATGAGCGTGTTTTAGTCTTGAGGTGACACCCTCACTTGTTGAGTGGCATTTCAATCGATTTCAATTACATTCAGGTTTTATGTTTGAATGTTTAAAGAATATATGTTCAGCTCTCTCCGAACTGTGCTCAGGCCCAAGATCTAAAACCTGAACCCGACCCTTCAGCTTCATTCAGTCATACTGAAACATCAGGGGTTTTCTCATTTCCCACTGTCTTTGTGATTTGACTGCCTTTTCCACTGTTTCACAGCAACTTCAGCTTCTTCTTTTTTATTGCCCCTTCTACCTACATGTTTTACTCCAACTGCAAATCAGTGCCTGCACTTTAAATGCTATCTTCTTTGAATTCAGTCAAGGACTGTTGGAAAGATGATTTAAATGTGTGACACGATCAGGTCGAGAGACACAGAAAAAAAGATGGGGGCTCAAGTAGCGTGAAGATTAGAGGCAAGACTGGATTGAAAGCAATCAAACACAGGCCAAAACAATCAGGCACAGGTGAAAGTAATGAAGATGGGGCAGACAGTCACAAAGGAGGGAAAGACACTCGCAGGAAGTAACTGACTAACAGATAATTAGTACTAGTACTGCATAGGAAGACAGAGGGTGTAAGACAGAGGGTGTAAGACCGAGGGCGGGGGGATGGAGAAAAGTAGAGGCACAAAGCAGCACAACAAACCTGGCAGAAAACAAGGACCATGACATTTATACATTGAGTTTAATCATTTTTAAATATTTGTGCTTCAGAAAACATTTTTGACACACATCTAGTAAAAGTGTTTAAATTTATTAAGTCATACTTCTGAGAAAATAACTTGTTTCCATTTAACTTGTATTTCAGCTTCCGACTGCATATAAATATGGACACAAACCTGCTAGTTGCTGTGACTTAACCAGCTTTTTTTGTTTTTTGTTTTATTAATGTGTTCAGCACCTAAATATGATGTAGTTATTTTTGATAAATATGACATAAATACTGTAGCGCCTTAAATTAAAAAAATAACGAAGCTCAATGTGTCACTGTGTCAGGAAGGATAAATTATAATTAGGAAAACATTTAGAGCACATTTCATAAGTCATCTTGTGCTGCCCATCCCTGAGGGGAGTTCCAGCTGAAGACTGAAAGCTACTGAATTAGCTGATGACTGCATGCAGTGGAAAAAAAAACTAGAAATGTTTCCTTAAAGTGTTGCCTCTGCGAGGAGGGTCATCACTGTGACAGATTACCAGAAGAGGTATAGTTTACACCGAACAATAACAGCTCCATCACCAAACTCATAACAGCCCTATTTTCTCTGAGTTGGGCTAGTCTGGCCTGTATTGTGCATTCAAGCTGGCATGTCCCTTCGCCTGAGGAAGGCTGACTCATCCTCACGGTCACTTAGCAACTACCAAATATTGTTTAGTTAACAATCAGAAAAATTTAAACATTCACTCTCACTCGCTCACATGCACACTCGTGCTTATAATGCATAAATCCATGGGGGGGAACGTCACTGATGTTGATACACTGTAGTTCTGCATGTGTAATGTGCAGTGTTGGTCACGCAGTCTCAATAATAGCAAATATTGTCATTCTGCCTGCAGCTGGATCCCAATTTAATTGTGACCTTAACCCAAAATGGAAGCATATCATACACATGGATGGATTTACACGGCTGGAGGTTTTGCATAATGTTCCCTGATATTTATACCCATCACCCTCAGTGAGTGTGCGTTTAATAAATGTCTGTGTCCTCTCAGAGGTTATAAACCAAACTTCTCAGCCTTGACCCTCAAGTGGAGAAACTTATCGGATGCACTCGCTGCCCTCAACTTCTGAAACAAAGGAAGGGTAAGACAATATAAATAACGATGACTCTCTCTGCACCCGCTGCTCATCATGTCCAAATAGCAACTGTTTCCAGGACGGGGGCGGGGTCACCTGCTGCATGGCTCTGTGGGAGCCAGGCCCTTTTAGCTCTGAGGGGGAGACTGAGCTTTAGCCTCTGCTGGCAGCTGCTCTGGACAGTTACTACAACAAAAATAATATGATCTTCTATGATTTTATAGCATTAATTTGTTTGTCTCTACAGCCTCACTTGCTTATACAGTTCATGCTAACCCCCCCAGCTTTGCTATATTATTCTACACAAGCTGTTGTTGCTGTCAGAAATGTAAAACGCTTCACTTCCTGTGTGACAGAGGATGATTTTGCTGGGAAAACTTGCCAGACACCAGGTGTGTAGAATAGCATATGTAAAATCTTTCCTGAGTAGGCAGGCCATCCATCCATCCATCCTCTTCCGCTTATCCTGTTCAGGGTCGCGGGGGGGCTGGAGCCTATCCCAGCTGTCATAGGGCGAGAGACAGGGTACACCCTGTGCAGGTCATTAGCCTGATGCAGGACTAACACAGAGACAGAGAACCATCCACATGCACATTCACTCCTTTGGGCAATTTAGAGTGACCAATTAACTTAACCCCAGTAAGTGCATGTCTTTGGACTGTGGAAGGAAACCGGAGTACCCGGGGAAAACACAAGCAAACACAAGGAGAACATGTGAAAAATAAACAAGCACCTAATTTTGTGTTTGAATTTTTAGGACATTGTTAATTCTCTTGGATGTTTGAGCTTTACTGTGCAGAATGATGCACTGAAAGTTAAAGTGAGGAAGTATTTATAAATATACCACTGTTTATATTCACCATTTAGCTTCACACAGATGAAATAATGTTAAGCCAATCACTTAAACTGTAATAGTTGTGGTCAGAGGTTTACATGCACTCAACATGAGTATGAATGTTATGTTAATTTTTTGGCTTTTAATGATGATTGAACAGCATACATCTTTAATGGCTTTTAATAAGAAAACAAAAACTGGATACACAAGTTTGGATTTATTTTGGATTTTCACTATTCCACACAGGGTCAAAAGTATAAATTCAGGTTCAAGTATATACATACAATCACTTAAATCTTAAAATAAGTGGTGCTGAAGGTTTTATAGTGTATTTTAACCTGACAAGGTAGAAACCTAAAACCTGATCAGGGATCATTATTGACAATAACTTTGCCAGCATAAAAAGGATTTATTTGACAGCTCTCACTGGATTGATCTAGAAGAAGATCGAAACTGTCCCCTCAAATAAGTTCAGGAAACCCAGGAACCTGGAAACGGCTGGAACACCAGCATCGCTGTCCAGAGTGAAGCCACGGTGCTGATCAAGAAAGAAGCTCATGCTCCAGAATAAACACCTTCAAGCTCAACTAAAGACCAAGAGCTATTTGGCCACAATGACAAGACAACAGTGATGTTTGTTTGGCGGAGTAAAGGTGAGGCTGTGAAGCCTAAGAATACTGTTCCAACTATCAAGCATGGTGGTGGCAGCATCATGCTCTGAGGCTGTTTTGCTACCAGTGGCACTTGGTACATTGCACAAAGTGTACAAAATAACAAAGGAGGACTACCTCCAAATTCTTCAATTTCACCTCAAAACAAATGTAGACACAACTGGGTATAACAGGACAATAATTCCAAACACGCATCCAAACTGGTTTTGAGCTGGAGAAGTTAGGCTAACGTTAAGCCTCTGGAATGGATTTCCCAAAACTCTGACCTCAATGAAAATTTGTGGACTGTGCTTAAAAACTGGGTCTGGAAAGAGAAGAATCTAATCATCTAAAATGCCTACATTTTTAAAAAGCACAATGTTTCTTTATGTGCCACAAGTAAGACACTGGAAGACTCTTTTGAAGGTGGAAAGCTTCTCAGAGCAATCCTTGTTCAGAGAACTTTTACACAAGTGTGAAGTAAAAACCTGTAGAATATTCATGGTCTCTGAATTTTCAGTGAATTTGGGGGAACTTCTAACCAAGTACAGACATTTCTTGTGAGACGTAGACATTAAAAAAATTAAAAGGTGTTTAAACTTTGTGTTTTCAGTCACTCTCAAATGCTTGGTATATGTAAGAAAGGTTACAATGTGTCCCAAAGCTCAGATGAAGAGAAGAGGGATGGGGATACGTTACTCTCCACACATGTAGGAAAATTTATTTGCATGTGGTGAAATTTCCCCTATTATCACCACAGGATAAATTAGGTCACCAGGATACATGAGCTTAGCATCTTCACAAGTGCTTTGCATACACTGAACCAGTCTAACAAGCAGTTCCCATAGTAAAAATTCTGGTTTCAAGTATCTTCTGTGCTGAAAAGAGAATGCACTGACCTGGATATCACTGAGTTTTAGAGAGAAAAAATGGAGAAAACTCACACACTGGCTGAGTTGCTTAAAATAATATCCATAACGTGACTTAATTTGAGAGCATAGTTGTCTTTCTGTTTTAGTTTTGTTAGCCAAAGGCCTTATACTAAAACAGTGCCTGATCACATCTCATCAATGGATGATGTTTGCCTTTGAGTGTAACTATTCCCATTAAAAACTCTTTACAAATGGGTTTCCCCACATTACCCTGTGACCATGTTCAGATCATGTGATGACTATTGGCTTAAACTCCATCCACTGATAAAGAAGCTGTGTCTGGGAATCAGACCTCAAACTGGGGTGGCTCTTTCTTGTTTAAGTTCCATTTTCAGTGAAGTATTTGTTTGACTACCAGCAAGATTACACAGAAAGGACACCACCAGAAGCAGCCTGAAATGTGATGGATGGATCCATGCTTTCATGCTGTTTTTGCCAAATTCTGACCCTACCATCTCAATTTGGCAGCAGACATTGAGACTGATATAGGTAACATTTTTCCAGTCTTCTTCTGTCTAATTTTGTTGAGTTGTTGCTTCAGTTTCCTGCTCTTAGCTGACAGGAGTGGTACCCACTATGGTCTTTGGTAATGTGTGTTCAGAGATGCTGTTCTGGAAAACAAACCCAAACCTTTACTGTAACTTTTTTACTGTTTTCTTACTGAAATATCAAATCGCAATAAGGACTTTATTCTGCAACCTGCAGCCTCAATCGGTAACCACTTTTTAAAAAATCATGTACTTCTTTTTTTTTTTTAAATCCTCCTGGGAGCACATCAGAAGCCTCAGCCATCTTTGTTCTTGTGTTTTCTCTGCCTTTATCTGAGTCTCCTTGGGAAACTAATGATGTCCTTTCATGCTCTCCTCCTTGTTCACAGTCTGACAAAAGTGGAAGCCTACAATGCAGGAAAGCTGATGAGTATGCAAATGACTGGAGACAGAGAGAGACAAAGGGAGAGAAATGAAAGCAGAGAGGCAGTAGTGGAGAGTGATATGTGTCATTTGGTGATGTCATGCATCCAAGCGTCCAGGGTGACAGCGGCGGTGGTAACGGCCTGAGTCAGAGGATGACATCAACGCTACAAGCTGTCAGACAGGTTGTGAAAGGGCTTAGTCTCACGCTCCCATTGTCCCTTGGTTAATGCTGTTATTCAGGCTGCCACCGGCCTTACCATTTGTTAATCTGACCTAAACACACTTAAACACAGGACAAAGACACACAAACAGCAAATTTAAAGGCCAGCACAGAGAAAGGCCAGCGGTGAAATGTCAGCCTATAACACACCATCAGAGCTTTTTGAATACAAAAGGAGCACACAGTTTTGAGTGAGGTCAGGCAATGAAAATTTACTAGCAGACAGATTCATTGGAGTTTACAAAGCTTGAATTGATTGCCTTACTGTGAACAAACATAAAGGCAGTATTTTTAGTTGATTTTTTTCTTACCATCGAACACAGTAAAAAACCAAAACCAACATCAAACCTGCCCTTTAAACCATGTCTTATTTATATCTCTGTGTCACAGACCTCCAAACACTGAGTTACATGTTTCTTCATTATCATGGACATGGGCACTGCAGTTTATCTGCAACCTACATACGGTACACAGTCTTTGTGCTCTGAGAATTTATTTAACTAGAAAACGGAGTATCTGAGGAGCACCGTCAGTTCAGCGAACAGCTTTTAAAATTAATTTTCAGAAGGAACAAATGGACTTGGGGGGGGGGGCTGTGCGCCACAATCGGGATGTGTTAACAGATGGACAAACATTGTTTTGTTTTTGGTCTATTCTTGGAATTTGCTGACAAGAAATATACAAAACATCACCAGATATCCATTAAGATAAAAGGACATGAGGAATAATAACAACAATAACTTTCTATTGAGGATTCAAAATAGGAAATTGTAATTATAATCTTAAAGGGGTCCTGTTATGCTAATTATTTTATTTCCAATATCTACTGTTATAAAAGTGGATGTCTCCAAGACCCCAGATCCTCTGGGCTCCCAGTTTTCATTATTTAACTTCCTCTTTAGAGTGTTGGTTGTTGTTGTTGTCGTTTCACCTGTGGTGGGTATATATAAAAAGCCAGGAGATACAAGTTAGCAGGTTTCATTCCCTGAAGACCAGGAATGTCTGGACTCATCATGATATCCTTTGCCAGGATCACCTTTCAGTTAACAGGCTGAGAGCTGGTCATTTCCATCCCTGCATTCATGTTGAACACTGTGAAAAGGGGCATGCCCTGCAGATCATGTCACTGCAACCACAATCTGCACAGCAATGACCGTGGGTGGAGAGATGCTATTGAGATACCACTTCCTTTCTGTCCCTTGTGGTTGTTGTTTTTCACTAATGCGTTTAATAACTCGTCACCCTTTGTGCAATAAATATCTAAATGATCAATTTTAACTGATGTCACTGTTGCATAATCTGGAAAAATTCAACCACATTTTCCCCATTTACGGCCATCCAGATGCATGTGGGGGGGTGGGCGGAAGTGCTGTTTGCGAGAAGGATGAGTAAACGAGGAAATGCAGAGAGACAGACAGGCCACGCTCTCCAGCTCCCACATTCATTCGAAAGGCACCAGGCTTTGTTGTATTTTCCAACCACACAAAGACCCTCTGTGCAGTCTGGTTACACTGGCAAACAAGGCTTCTTTGGGTCAGGTTGAACTCATTTGTTCATTGCTCATTGTATTTACACAGAATTATAGAC
Source organism: Apistogramma diplotaenia (assembly GCA_015052665.1). Taxonomy (NCBI): domain Eukaryota; kingdom Metazoa; phylum Chordata; class Actinopteri; order Cichliformes; family Cichlidae; genus Apistogramma; species Apistogramma diplotaenia. The sequence continues at coordinate 30,655 of VOQJ01005680.1, forward strand.
GAGTGGGGTCAACATGCGTCAGCAGGCGCATTCACACTTCGATGAGTCAGTGCGGCGAGCGCAGCTAACAGGTTGGTTTCAGGAAAATAAATTTCAAAGAAGCATTCAGCCTACCTGGTTTTACACCTGTAGAGTTTCAGGGGAATGCACTGAGTGGGAAGCGTGCCGCGGTTGCAAGCTGCAGTCTTGACAAATGTGTTTTTGTCTGTGTCTTTGGATGATATCACCAACATGACATCACTGCTGAAGTAGTATAAATATCCATTATGTTTTACTCATACTACTTTGGTGGGGGGGGGGGCAGAATGTGTGGTAAAAATCTAAGATTACATGTTTACTGAAACCCAGAGTCATTACCTCTCTCAGTTTAGCCACAACACTCATCAGAAGCACAAGAAAAGGGCATCAATTAAAAGATTATGTCATGTGAAGACAAAAGGTGCGCACATGTGGAATGCCTTTTCGTTTGATTTTTCCAGATGCTTTACTCACATTTTCAGATTCTTCCATCTGAGTTCTTTCAAATAAAAATATCTGAAGGTAAATTTTGAAACAACAAAGGATCAAACAATGTGCTACGAGTAGATGGCGTGACCTCCATGCAGGAATGAATTAAAGTCACTCTAGTAAGAAAACATAATTTAGAGCATGTTTGACTTTTCTTAAATTAAATGGGTTCAGATGAATTCAGTTATGATAATAATACCATAAAAAAATCAATAAAGTAAAATATGAAAAACACTGGCATTAATAATGTTAAAGCATGAACAATACCAGGACCTTGAAACTGTGGCTGCTAAATGAATGTCATCCTTTTAATATGCACGCTTTTCCCGCCGTGATGGGTTCATGTGCTGGCTGTCAGAATGCTGTATTATAAAGTAAGTGTTTGGTCTCCTCCTTATGGTTAAGGCTGAAACTTCATTTCCCCCCAGTACTTACAGCAACACTAAAACTCCCAGCAGTCCCATCATCCTCTGCTGCATTTGCTTTATTTACTGTAAATCCTGGCATGCTGCCACTTTAAAAAAGTGCAAAACATTGACGTGTTAACATTGTGTTTGTGTTTGATGCATTAGCATTTACGTCAAAGCTTTGCTGCTTACTACACAGAGTTGATGGCACAGCAGAAATTCACAATTGGGTTTGATCAAGAAATCCAGCAGCTAGAACAGCAATGTCTCTTCACATGTACACATGAGATATTGCTTGCAGACAGAACAGGCCCTATGATCCTATTCAAGTCTAGCACTTCTTGTTCAAACTCCATCCATTCATCCATCCGTCCATTACCACGTATCCACTTGTCACTGGGGGAGCAGTCTAAACAGATACACCCATCAAACTTCCCAATCCCCTGCCACCTCCTCCAGCTCTTCTGGAGGCATCCAAGGCGTTCCCATGACACCCGAGAGATGTCATCTTTCCAGCAGGTATGCCCCGGGGCTTCCTTCCAGTAAGACATGTCTGGAACACCTTATCTAGGAAGCGCCCAGAAGGCAACTTAATCAAATGTCTAGACTACCGAAATTGGCTCCTTGGTGAGTCTACCCTGAGCCCCTCCTGAGTGACCGGGCTAAGGGCGAGCCTGGACACCCTGCAGAGGAAGCTCGTTTCTTCCACTTGCATATGTCATCTCATCTGTGGGAATGTAGACTGACCAGTAAAACTGATCATTTAATCTAAGTCAGGGGTTTAAATTATCATCAGCACATTAAAGAATTCTCTCTAACATGCCATAACAAGCCAAAGAAAGATGGTTAAACCAAGGACCCACGCCGACACGTTTCATTGAGTCACGATGGACTGAATTTGTAAAAATTGGGGCATTTTTCTGAAAACATCTCAACCTGTTTGTCATCTCTTTTGCAGATTGATGGTGCATTGAATTTGAAGATTTTCAGAATGTACCTTTATTCCTTTAAAAAAAAAGGGCATCATTTGAAGGTCTTCTTTTTTAATAGGTTGTCATGTAATAGTTTTTCTGGTTCAGCCCACTTGAGATCAAATTGAGTTGTATATGACTCATAAACTAAAACTTGTTTGGCACCCTGGTTTAGATTTATGGTAGATTCATAGTGGTGCATGGCTTGTTTTAATATTCCCTTCCTTCTAGACACAATAAAGATATATTGTCACAGCTGTCCTCCGTGTCTTAATAATTGATGCCCGCCTGGAATTCAGTTGTGCTCTCTTCTTCACATTTCTGATCACTCAGGAGTTTTTTTTTCCCTCCCCTGCTTGTGCTCCAGTTGGCCAGCCTCCACAGAGCTTGAAGGAAAGTCACAACATTTGGACTACCACTTATCACACTGAGGCACACAAGAAATTAAACCTTCGTAGCCTCAGGTGAATGCTCTGTTGGTCAAGGCACTTTGCATTTTGGAGTCATTACATTGCTGTTCTGCTCAGATGGGAAAACAGCAGTTGTCCACATAACTCTGTGCTCACACAAAATTTCAAGAAGCAGCGCTGATGATTTATCCCATTTTAGTAATTGTTCAGTAAGATCAGGTGTTTAATATATGTATAGGAATAAGCTGTGTATTCCATGGCCAGGATTTTATTCCCAGCTGGATACATAGAACAATCTTAGAAGTCAAGAGGATCAGTTTGTGTTCACCAGCCTGATCTTTTCTCACAGTCGGTGCACAGCAGAGAAAGCTCTTGGTCTTGGCACATACATAGAGCTGAGCGCCTTCTCCCCAGAAATCAGCTCACAGTCTTTATTCTCCTAATACATTATTGAAAGCTATTTTTGCAGCTGCACTCCGAGAACAAAGGTATTGCAGTTGTCACTTTCAACTTCACAGACAGAACAGGGAGGATATTTTAGGAATCTTTTTTTTTCTCTTGCCTTTTTCCTCTCCATGAAGTTTCATAAGATTTGCCTCCCCTCAAGCACTTTTTGTCTAAGCATCTGAATGTATGGCGAGCATGTCGAAAGCCTTTTGTTATCATGCCGTTCAAAGAGGCCATTTCAGGTCTGGAATACACCAGTTGGCTATTCTGCTCCAAAGTCATTAATTATGATAAGATTTAAAGTCAGTGCAGCACTGACTCTGTAGCAGTGTAGCTAAGGCTTTTACTGCAAGCTCTCAGCAGCATGTCCACACTTCACTGTAACACTGCCTGCTCCATCTACAGATATATATATATATATATATATATATATATATATATATATATATATATATATATATATATAAAAAAAATATACAGAAATTTTTTAATACTCTATATTTTTATTATA